>MVJL01010875.1:0-23111 GCA_002156465.1 Macrocentrus cingulum | reverse complement strand
GCAACCCTGGTGAAATATCTTCTCGAGTGCATGCTCTGTACAATAGAAAAGGTTTCAATCGAATAGCCGAAGGGGGTATTTATCAACAAACAGGGGTGGATTCAAAATTTTTTTAAAAATATTAGCAACTTCATCAGGGGCGGCAACCATGGGGGGATGACTACGTTGGATCATGATCTATCGAATAAATCATGATTGCAACGAATAACACAAGGGCACGTTTTGATGTCGCGGGATCTCATACTATTATTTACAAAGTAAAAAAAATGGAATACAATAAATTTTTTTTCTGTTTCAGATAATACTGGCTTATTACCGTTGCCTTTTTGGCCGTTGGCGCTTTTTTTTTTCTGCACACGATCAACTTCTTCATATATGTATATCTAACAATCATTATATACAATATATACATATATCTTTTGTTAATTCTATTTTTTAATTCTATGCATTTAATAGTATTGCCAGTGCAAATAAAATATATCAATACGTTTGACATGAGACAAAAACATTGATAAATATGTATAATCCGTATTTTGACGTGAGCTATTGTTTTTCCGCAATCCAATCCCGTACGAACTCGCGAGCACCCCTCGTCCAATATTTTGCCAAAAGTTTAATCTGAATATCGCCGCCTAGCAATGCATCCGAAAATTTTTCTGCACGGCTAGATACGTCCGATTTAGATATCTTATGGCGCAAAGTAGAAATCGCAACAATCTCGGTTTCCGAAAAACTGAGCCATTCCAATAACGATTGTACTTTGGGATTAATTGTAACGTCAGTGTTTGCCAAGGTTGCTGGTTCCGCATTGTCGACGGTTGATGGTGATGCAGCATTGTCGACTGGAGTGATTGAACTCTGTCATAAAATAAAATAATTGTTTTCAAAAATATATAAAAGAAACAACCGAGGAAATAAATGAATAAAACACTCTAAAAAAATCAAAAACATGCAATACAACTACAATTTAAAACATTAATAAATTAAATTAAATAAAAAATTCATTTCAATTGAAAACATAAGTAAAAAAATGATTCAAATTATAAGCGAATTAGCAAATCAAATTCAATAAAAAAATTAATAAAAAATAAAATTTAAATATTAAAAAAAATAAAAATAAAACATTATTTACAAAGTAAAAAAAATGGAATACAATCAATTTTTTTTCTGTTTTAGATAATACTGGCTTATTACCGTTGCCTTTTTGGCCGTTGGCGCTTTTTTTTTGCCAGTGCTCGCCTTTTTGGAGTGTCCTGGAGTTGTTATCAGACCATCTTTCGGCATCCCTTGAATCGAAATGCGGGGTGGCATGACCACCTCGTAAATGGCATCTCGAACGGTCCTAGACTCGTCCGGGTTTGTTTTCTTTTTATCAAATAAACAAGAAAAATATTATAGTATATATGGTATTATACATATTATATATGTAATATGATAAACTATAATATGATCCTGTACATATAAATTTATGTATATATATATATATAGGATGATAATATGTTTTTATATCTTCTTGTTCATATTTACCATCCGTGAACTTTCCAGCGTTGAACGAGTATTTGATTTTACGGGAGCAATAGTCTTGACGACAACATGATTTTTTTCCACCCAAGCTTCTTGCAATAACTTGAGCGATGCTATTTTTATTTGGAAGGCATCATAAACATCGTGGGAGCAATAGTCTTGACGACAACATGATTTTTTTCCACCCAAGCTTCTTGCAATAACTTGAGCGATGCTATTTTTATTTGGAAGGCATCATAAACATCGAAACTCATGCAAATATCTTCCATTACGGTAGTAAGGGCTAATACCATCTGCCTTTTTTAGGGACACTTACCGACGATGGTTTGGCCGGATTCTCTTCGCTGAGTTTCAGATTTTCTCTTCCATTACGGTAGTAAGGGCTAATACCATCTGCCTTTTTTAGGGACACTTACCGACGATGGTTTGGCCGGATTCTCTTCGCTGAGTTTCAGATTTTCTAATTCATTCGTCAGTTGGGTTTTCTCATCATTTTTTTTAGGGACACTTACCGACGATGGTTTGGCCGGATTCTCTTCGCTGAGTTTCAGATTTTCTAATTCATTCGTCAGTTGGGTTTTCTCATCATCAGACGGTATTTTTATGATTTCGACATCGCCTCCTTCCTCCCAAGCTGTTTTGACGTCTTGTAGCAAGTTTAATTTATCGTAAAACCGCGAGCCACAAGAGGTGCTAACATCACTGACGAGATATTGCAGGACTGAGCAATAGTCTTGACGACAACATGATTTTTTTCCACCCAAGCTTCTTGCAATAACTTGAGCGATGCTATTTTTATTTGGAAGGCATCATAAACATCGGAACTCATGCAAATATCTTCCATTACGGTAGTAAGGGCCAATACCATCTGCCTTTTTTTAGGGACACTTACCGACGATGGTTTGGCCGGATTCTCTTCGCTGAGTTTCAGATTTTCTAATTCATTCGTCAGTTGGGTTTTCTCATCATTGCCTTTTTTTAGGGACACTTACCGACGATGGTTTGGCCGGATTCTCTTCGCTGAGTTTCAGATTTTCTAATTCATTCGTCAGTTGGGTTTTCTCATCATTAGACGGTATTTTTATGATTTCGACATCGCCTCCTTCCTCCCAAGTTGTTTTGACGTCTTGTAGCAAGTTTAATTTATCGTAAAACCGCGAGCCACAAGAGGTGCTAACATCACTGACGAGATATTGCAGGACTGATTGAATGGATTCTGTCCTCCTGTCGATGGTATTTCTTTCGTTCGTAGGTCCGCGAGCCACAAGAGGTGCTAACATCACTGACGAGATATTGCAGGACTGATTGAATGGATTCTGTCCTCCTGTCGATGGTATTTCTTTCGTTCGTAGGCAAAGTGCAGCAATAAAGAGTCGCCGGCGTTGTTAGAAGATCGGTGCACGCTGATTCTAAACGTTGAAGTACCTCATAACTCCACTCTTTCGTCCATCGTTTGCCGCACAAGTTGGAGTCAAAGAATGGTAAATCCTGAAAATGACGCACAGCGAAGATATGCCGGCATGGCAATAAACTTGAGGATGGGAATCCACAATCGCAGTCGTTTTTAGTTGCTCAAAGAATGGTAAATCCTGAAAATGACGCACAGCGAAGATATGCCGGCATGGCAATAAACTTGAGGATGGGAATCCACAATCGCAGTCGTTTTTAGTTGCCGTTATTGAATAATATTTCTTTGCGATAGAATATTTTCCGTCTTTTTCTGGCACTAATAAACTTGAGGATGGGAATCCACAATCGCAGTCGTTTTTAGTTGCCGTTATTGAATAATATTTCTTTGCGATAGAATATTTTCCGTCTTTTTCTGGCACCATTTTTATATCCTGGCATTTTTCAGCTTCCATCGAAACAATATTAAATGCAAAATCTGTCAAAAAATTCCCATATTGCTCCTGATAACTTCCTTTTTGCTGATTTTTTTCAGCTTCCATCGAAACAATATTAAATGCAAAATCTGTCAAAAAATTCCCATATTGCTCCTGATAACTTCCTTTTTGCTGATTTGCTTTTTTCTCCATGACGTTTGTGGCTAACTTGTAGGATCCTTGTGAATTTTTTGCATTATTGAAAGTTGACCATTTTTCAAAAAATATCAGAAGCGAGTTTCTTTTTTTATCTGTTTTTTTATTTTCGCGTTCAGCGATTCCAAACGGTTGTTTGTACGATTTAGAAGGTTGTTTTCTCGCATATTAAAAACCGTCCACTCGTGACGTAGCGTGTGCCAATTTTGATTATAGTATTCAAGAATACTTGTGGGCATACATTTGACGAACTTCTCGTAGTGTGACTGATACTCGTCTTCAGATTGGCTGTACGCCATTTTACGGATGAATTCCATCGCCTCGTCTTTGTTTTTTTTTCGGTCTTCGTTATTTTTCAACGCTCTCTTCATTGCTTGCAAGCTATGGAACAAGCAAACATATACTGGTTTACCAGGAAATAGTTCTTTCAACGCGCGACGTATGACAGCAGCTTTGTCCGCCATAAAACATTTTATCCTCGGCGATGCAGTCGCAAAGGTCTTCTTAAATTCCTCCAAGAACCATCTCATAACTGTGGCCGTCTCTGAAGCTAGTAACCCAACTGATACGACAATGCTCGACCCATTCGTACCATCTCATAACTGTGGCCGTCTCTGAAGCTAGTAACCCAACTGATACGACAATGCTCGACCCATTCGAATCTTCAACGATCATCAAGAATAGCGTGATATCAATTTCGAGGAGTTTGTAAGTACCGTCAAGAAGAACTATGTCCGGATAAGCCTCCATAGCACGCTGCATTGCGGGCGTGGTGTAAAATAATCCCTTAAATGCCTCGTCATGGTCTTTTAGCACCGAAATGACGTTTGCACCTAAAAAAAAAGTAAATATGCATATATACAGTCCTGCATAAGAATGGGACGAAATCTTAAAGAGATGCAAAATGACGGTGAAGCTCGGATCTCGGAAACAGCTAGAGGCATATACTGTGTACCTTCTGTGTGCTCGAGGAACTCGACAGCGGCTTTCAAGCTACGGATATCTTTGTTTGTTCTTGTTTTCGCTTCCATGTTAAAAATATCCTTGGAAGTGTTTTCTTTTCCGTCTCGAGGAACTCGACAGCGGCTTTCAAGCTACGGATATCTTTGTTTGTTCTTGTTTTCGCTTCCATGTTAAAAATATCCTTGGAAGTGTTTTCTTTTCCGAAGTCTTTTTTTATTTTCTCACGTATGCTTGGTTTGGAACCCCCTACCTCTAATAATTCGTAAATTTTTACGCACTCTTCAACGGTCAACCGGCGATTGCGGGGAAAATATTTCCAGACTCACGTATGCTTGGTTTGGAACCCCCTACCTCTAATAATTCGTAAATTTTTACGCACTCTTCAACGGTCAACCGGCGATTGCGGGGAAAATATTTCCAGACAGGCTGAAATATGCAATTAAACAAAATAAAGAAAGTTGTTAAAGTAGAATTCCAAGTAAAATAAAATTTGTTACCGCCATAGGTGGGTGATTTTCGTGTTGTAAATTCATCTCGGATAGTACTAGTCGTTCTTTATCTCGCGAGACCAGGAATTTTAGTTTTAAATTTGTTACCGCCATAGGTGGGTGATTTTCGTGTTGTAAATTCATCTCGGATAGTACTAGTCGTTCTTTATCTCGCGAGACCAGGAATTTTAGTTTGACCGGACAGTCAAGTTTGGTCGTTCTGTAAGGTGAAAAGTAACCTCCTTATTAAGTTAAATAAAAATTTAACATGAAAAAAGAGGCATACATAGAGAATAAACGTGCACAACAAATTACATCAATGTTTTTGAATCGATTTTATCAAAATCGTTTTCCGTTTTTCGGGCATATCTTGGATTAAATAACATTATCAAATCAAAATCCGGCGTTAAAAGTTCACATTAGCAATACCCTACAAGTTTAAATGATTTTTTTACGCTTTGCCCTGGTAAAGTTATTATATATGGTAAATGTTATTATTTCCGGCGTTAAAAGTTCACATTAGCAATACCCTACAAGTTTAAATGATTTTTTTACGCTTTGCCCTGGTAAAGTTATTATATATGGTAAATGTTATTATATATGGTTATATATGATTAGATAAAAATATATATGGCATATATGATTAAATCGGGCCATTTTTTATATCTAATTATATGTAATTAAAAAGAAAAAATTCATTAAGTTCACATTAGCAATACCCTACAAGTTTAAATGATTTTTTTACGCTTTGCCCTGGTAAAGTTATTATATATGGTAAATGTTATTATGTATGGTTATATATGATTAGATAAAAATATATATGGCATATATGATTAAATCGGGCCATTTTTTATATCTAATTATATGTAATTAAAAAGAAAAAATTCATAATTTTTTTGTCCGTCGTGATCGAAGTGGCAGATTTTCATTGATTAAATCGGGCCATTTTTTATATCTAATTATATGTAATTAAAAAGAAAAAATTCATAATTTTTTTGTCCGTCGTGATCGAAGTGGCAGATTTTCACGTTTTTCAGTGAGGGGACTATATCATTGGGTTGCTGAGTGTGAGTCTAGAAAAAATTCATAATTTTTTTGTCCGTCGTGATCGAAGTGGCAGATTTTCACGTTTTTCAGTGAGGGGACTATATCATTGGGTTGCTGAGTGTGAGTCGTGTACCGACTCCTTCTCGGTCCAAGCATAAACAGTCCACAGTTCTCCTAGCATAAACAGTCTTCTAACACAAACATAAACAGGCTATCGAGAGAAAAAATTATGTACCGACTCCTTCTCGGTCCAAGCATAAACAGTCCACAGTTCTCCTAGCATAAACAGTCTTCTAACACAAACATAAACAGGCTATCGAGAGAAAAAATTAAATATATTTACTTGACATCGCGTAACCCAGCTGACTGCGATTTGTGTTTCAATGGGCCGTGGACGCAGTGGTACTCGATCTTTTTATATTTTACCCGTTTAAATGATGGCAGAGAACTTGGTAAATATTCACTCCGGTGGATAAAAAATAAATAATTTTTAGAATTTTCTAGTTTTTCACGAAATGTCTCAACGGCGGCCGCGCTCAGAAATTCCATTCCCACGTGCGGTTCAGAATCCACCGCTTGAAGATCATTATCCGTCATTATTGCTAACAACGCAATAATTTCTCTCTCACTAATCACAATTTTTGAGAATGAGTCTCTCTCGTCAATCACTCGAGCAAATTTGATCATTATCCGTCATTATTGCTAACAACGCAATAATTTCTCTCTCACTAATCACAATTTTTGAGAATGAGTCTCTCTCGTCAATCACTCGAGCAAATTGTTTAAAACACAAAAAACACAAAACACAAAAAAAACTACACAAACAGCTAGGCTACATCCATCATCACGTGTTGCGCTGTGTTATTGATAGCAATATTAATCTAATAAACACAAAAAACACAAAACACAAAAAAAACTACACAAACAGCTAGGCTACATCCATCATCACGTGTTGCGCTGTGTTATTGATAGCAATATTAATCTAAAAGATGATAAATTCAATGCGTCTTCTTTCGTCGCACTTTCGTTATTATTCCACTGAATGAGTGTTGATCGACTATTTGAGGCGATATTTAAATGATATTCAAGACAAGTACTATTTATTGTTAGAGATAAAACCAAAAATTATTCCACTGAATGAGTGTTGATCGACTATTTGAGGCGATATTTAAATGATATTCAAGACAAGTACTATTTATTGTTAGAGATAAAACCAAAAATGACTGTACTAAACTGGACACACAGTATAATATTATCATATATGTTTGACTGGCGATAGAGGGCGTAGCTAGTGTAATTACCGACCAATTTATACGTGTGGTATCTGTTGACGTATATATACATTTTATTTTCTATTCAATTGATAAAATTATATTAAATAAAAAAACGAAACCTAGCAACAATATATTAAAAATAATATGGGTAAAAATATTCAATTGATAAAATTATATTAAATAAAAAAACGAAACCTAGCAACAATATATTAAAAATAATATGGGTAAAAATAATACATTAATTATAATACTATCACTAATAGCCTATACCTATAATATATCATGACTTTTACGACAATTGAATTGTATTAAAAATAATATGGGTAAAAATAATACATTAATTATAATACTATCACTAATAGCCTATACCTATAATATATCATGACTTTTACGACAATTGAATTGAAACAGTTTTTTTATGATAATCATGACAAAAATATAAAAAGATTAATATTAATGATCATTCACCTATATTTAAGCACGTTTTGCAGATATATTTATCCTTATTATCAGCAAGTTCTTTTTTTATGCCCACGCATCGGAGGTGGAACCATATGAGGCAGCCTTCACAGAGGATAGTAGTAGCCTTTCGTATCAATCGGCGGCATTTCCCGCAATGCCATTCCTTTCTTTCTTTTCTCTCCATAATCCACGCCTCTAAATACGCCAAAGCATCGCCGTCGCAATATGGCACCAAGTTTTCGATGTTAATGTCCTCGCACATGAGTGCCTCCGAAAATTTCGAAGCCAGGCGCGATAATCCCTCCCGAGTGATTCGATGATTGCGATTTAGAATTTTCGTAATCATCGTTGGTGAAAACTGCAGCCATTTTAGAATCATTTTCATTTTTTCTGGTAGTTCACCTATATTTAAGCACGTTTTGCAGATATATTTATCCTTATTATCAGCAAGTTCTTTTTTTATGCCCACGCATCGGAGGTGGAACCATATGAGGCAGCTTTCACAGAGGATAGTAGTAGCCTTTCGTATCAATCGGCGGCTTTCTTTTCTCTCCATAATCCATCCACGCATCGGAGGTGGAACCATATGAGGCAGCTTTCACAGAGGATAGTAGTAGCCTTTCGTATCAATCGGCGGCTTTCTTTTCTCTCCATAATCCATGCCTCTAAATACGCCAAAGCATCGCCGTCGCAATATGGCACCAAGTTTTCGATGTTAATGTCCTCGCACATGAGTGCCTCCGAAAAGTTCGAAGCCAGGCGCGATAATTCCTCCCGAGTGATTCGATGATTGCGATTTAGAATTTTCGTAATCATCGTTGGTGAAAACTGCAGCCATTTTAGTTTCGATGATTGCGATTTAGAATTTTCGTAATCATCGTTGGTGAAAACTGCAGCCATTTTAGAATCATTTTCATTTTTTCTGGTAGAGTCTTTACGGAAAATATTACCGGGTTGCCCGATGTCGATGGTACTGTGTCAGCGATTCGTGGTCCGACGTCATTTACCACCTCCTCCGGTGGCTGAATCGCGACGGCAATGCCTACTTCGCCTTCCTCGGCGGCGGCGCGTGGATCGACGTCATTCGACGTCATTTACCACCTCCTCCGGTGGCTGAATCGCGACGGCAATGCCTACTTCGCCTTCCTCGGCGGCGGCGCGTGGATCGACGTCATTTACCACCTCCTCCGGTGGCTGAATCGCGACCCGTTACGGATGAAGCGGAAGGAGCCGCCGCCGCGCACCTAGCTGGTCATCTACCACCTCCTCCGGTGGCTGAATCGCGACGGCAATGCCTACTTCGCCTTCCTCGGCGACAGCGCGTGGATCGACGTCATCTACCACCTCCTCCGGTGGCTGAATCGCGACGGCAATGCCTACTTCGCCTTCCTCGGCGACGGCGCGTGGATCGACGTCATTTACCACCTCCTTTCATCTACCACCTCCTCCGGTGGCTGAATCGCGACGGCAATGCCTACTTCGCCTTCCTCGGCGACGGCGCGTGGATCGACGTCATTTACCACCTCCTCTAGTGGCCCGAGTCCGTCAGCGTCGTTACCAGGCTCGATAACAATTACAATGGCATTCTGTTGAATGTTCACTGCAGCAGGCAGAAGAAGGACCTGCAATTGGGACGGCCGTACGCCATAGACGTCCACGTGGTTATGGTCGGAAAAAACTTTTTTCACTATCAACGCATCTTTCGTGGTTGTGTCCGCGCGAATGGTTACGACCACAGGACATCGAATATCGGGTTTGTATCTATAAAATACGCGGAAACAACCAGTATAAAAGTAATAAAATATTATTTACATAAAATAACTTACTTGATGCGACGGCAATGCCTACTTCGCCTTCCTCGGCGGCGGCGCGTGGATCGACGTCATCTACCACCTCCTCCGGTGGCTGAATCGCGACGGCAATGTCTACTTCGCCTTCCTCGGCGACGGCGCGTGGATCGACGTCGTTTACCACCTCCTCGAGTGGCCCGAGTCCGTCAGCGTCGTTAACAGGCTCGATAACAATTACAATGGCATTCTGTACGGCGCGTGGATCGACGTCGTTTACCACCTCCTCGAGTGGCCCGAGTCCGTCAGCGTCGTTAACAGGCTCGATAACAATTACAATGGCATTCTGTTGAATGTTCACTGCAGCAGGGTCTTCTTCCTGGACGTTAACCCTGCCGGCATGCGGTATCTCGTCCATCAGGCTCGATAACAATTACAATGGCATTCTGTTGAATGTTCACTGCAGCAGGGTCTTCTTCCTGGACGTTAACCCTGCCGGCATGCGGTATCTCGTCCACGTGGTTATGGTCGGAAAAAACTTTTTTCACTATCAACGCATCTTTCGTGGTTCTTCTTCCTGGACGTTAACCCTGCCGGCATGCGGTATCTCGTCCACGTGGTTATGGTCGGAAAAAACTTTTTTCACTATCAACGCATCTTTCGTGGCTGTGTCCGCGCGAATGGTTACGACCACAGGACATCGAATATCGGGTTTGTATCTATAAAATACGCGGAAACAACCAGTATAAAAGTAATAAAATATTTTTGTATCCACTCTAGCGGCGCCAACCCTAAGCTCGATGCCCACTCTACCTTATCGGGGGGGGGGGAATGCCCCGGTTTATCTACTGCGATATTTAAATGATATTCACGACAAGTACTATTTATTGTTAGAGATAAAACCAAAAACGACTGTACTAAACTGGACACACAGTATAATATTATCATATATGTTTGACTGGCGATAGAGGGCGTAGCTAGTGTAATTACCGACCAATTTATATAAAAACGACTGTACTAAACTGGACACACAGTATAATATTATCATATATGTTTGACTGGCGATAGAGGGCGTAGCTAGTGTAATTACCGACCAATTTATAAGTGTGGTATCTGTTGACGTTTATATACATTTTATTTTCTATTCAATTGATAAAATTATATTAAATAAAAAAACGAAACCTAGCAACAATATATTAAAAATAATATGGGTAAAAATAATACATTAATTATAATACTATCTATTGATAAAATTATATTAAATAAAAAAACGAAACCTAGCAACAATATATTAAAAATAATATGGGTAAAAATAATACATTAATTATAATACTATCTCTAATAGCCTATACCTATAATATATCATGACTTTTACGACAATTGAATTGAAACAGTTTCTTTATGATAATCATGACAAAAATATAAAAAGATTAATCTAATAGCCTATACCTATAATATATCATGACTTTTACGACAATTGAATTGAAACAGTTTCTTTATGATAATCATGACAAAAATATAAAAAGATTAATATTAATGATCATTCACCTATATTTAAGCACGTTTTGCAGATATATTTATCCTTATTATCAGCAAGTTCTTTTTTTATTGACAAAAATATAAAAAGATTAATATTAATGATCATTCACCTATATTTAAGCACGTTTTGCAGATATATTTATCCTTATTATCAGCAAGTTCTTTTTTTATGCCCACGCATCGGAGGTGGAACCATATGAGGCATCACCTATATTTAAGCACGTTTTGCAGATATATTTATCCTTATTATCAGCAAGTTCTTTTTTTATGCCCACGCATCGGAGGTGGAACCATATGAGGCAACCTTCACAGAGGATAGTAGTAGCCTTTCGTATCAATCGGCGGCATTTCCCGCAATGCCATTCCTTTCTTTCTTTTCTCTCCATAATCCAGGCCTCTAAATACGCCAAAGCATCGCCGTCGCAATATGGCACCAAGTTTTCGATGTTAATGTCCTCGCACATGAGTGCCTCCGAAAATTTCGAAGCCAGGCTGCCTCTAAATACGCCAAAGCATCGCCGTCGCAATATGGCACCAAGTTTTCGATGTTAATGTCCTCGCACATGAGTGCCTCCGAAAATTTCGAAGCCAGGCGCGATAATTCCTCCCGAGTGATTCGATGATTGCGATTTAGAATTTTCGTAATCATCGTTGGTGAAAACTGCAGCCATTTTAGAATCATTTTCATTTTTTCTGGTAGAGTCTTTACGGAAATTTCGATGATTGCGATTTAGAATTTTCGTAATCATCGTTGGTGAAAACTGCAGCCATTTTAGAATCATTTTCATTTTTTCTGGTAGAGTCTTTACGGAAATTATTACCGGGTTGCCCGATGTCGATGGTACTGTGTCAGCGATTCGTGGTCCGACGTCATTTACCACC
Source organism: Macrocentrus cingulum (assembly GCA_002156465.1). Classification (NCBI taxonomy): domain Eukaryota; kingdom Metazoa; phylum Arthropoda; class Insecta; order Hymenoptera; family Braconidae; genus Macrocentrus; species Macrocentrus cingulum. The sequence continues at coordinate 11,106 of MVJL01010875.1, read as the reverse complement.
TCCTCCGGTGGCTGAATTGCGACGGCAATGCCTACTTCGCCTTCCTCGGCGGCTCGATGGTACTGTGTCAGCGATTCGTGGTCCGACGTCATTTACCACCTCCTCCGGTGGCTGAATTGCGACGGCAATGCCTACTTCGCCTTCCTCGGCGGCGGCGCGTGGATCGACGTCATCTACCACCTCCTCCGGTGGCTGAATCGCGACGGCAATGTATACATTGCGACGGCAATGCCTACTTCGCCTTCCTCGGCGGCGGCGCGTGGATCGACGTCATCTACCACCTCCTCCGGTGGCTGAATCGCGACGGCAATGTATACATCGCCTTCCTCGGCGACGGCGCGTGGATCGACGTCATTTACCACCTCCTCCGGTGGCTGAATCGCGACCCGTTACATATGTAGCGGTTCCTCGGCGACGGCGCGTGGATCGACGTCATTTACCACCTCCTCCGGTGGCTGAATCGCGACGGCAATGTATACATCGCCTTCCTCGGCGACGGCGCGTGGATCGACGTCATTTACCACCTCCTCTGGTGGCTGGATCGCGACGGCAATGCCTACTTCGCCTGGCAATGTATACATCGCCTTCCTCGGCGACGGCGCGTGGATCGACGTCATTTACCACCTCCTCTGGTGGCTGGATCGCGACGGCAATGCCTACTTCGCCTTCCTCGGCGACGGCGCGTACATCGACGTCATTTACCACCTCCTCCGGTGGCTGAATCGCGACGGCAATGTCTACTTCGCCTTCTAATGCCTACTTCGCCTTCCTCGGCGACGGCGCGTACATCGACGTCATTTACCACCTCCTCCGGTGGCTGAATCGCGACGGCAATGTCTACTTCGCCTTCCTCGGTGACGGCGCGTGGATCGACGTCGTTTACCACCTCCTCGAGTGGCCCGAGTCCGTCAGCGTCGTTACCAGGCTCGATAACAATTACAATGGCATTCTGTTGAATGTTCACTGCAGCAGGGTCTTCTTCCTGGACGTTAATTCGTTACCAGGCTCGATAACAATTACAATGGCATTCTGTTGAATGTTCACTGCAGCAGGGTCTTCTTCCTGGACGTTAACCCTGCCGGCATGCGGTATCTTGTCCACGTGGTTATGGTCGGAAAAAACTTTTTTCACTATCAACGCATCTTTCGTGGTTGTGTCTCTTCCTGGACGTTAACCCTGCCGGCATGCGGTATCTTGTCCACGTGGTTATGGTCGGAAAAAACTTTTTTCACTATCAACGCATCTTTCGTGGTTGTGTCCGCGCGAATGGTTATGACCACAGGACATCGAATATCGGGTTTGTATCTATAAAATACGCGGAAACAACCAGTATAAAATCGCATCTTTCGTGGTTGTGTCCGCGCGAATGGTTATGACCACAGGACATCGAATATCGGGTTTGTATCTATAAAATACGCGGAAACAACCAGTATAAAAGTAATAAAATATTATTTACATAAAATAACTTACTTGACGCATTTATAAGTTGCCTCGAACACGTTTAATTCCGCGGGATAACCTTCTTCTACGAAATTTCGTCGCTTTCCGTTTTGGTAGCAGTTAGTTATTTTTTTCGAGTTCGTACAAGTGAATCGTTCATTCAAAGCTGTTGTACGTTCTTTAAAATCCCGGTCGAATTCTTTTTCGAGTTCGTACAAGTGAATCGTTCATTCAAAGCTGTTGTACGTTCTTTAAAATCCCGGTCGAATTCAGCAAATGAACGATATCGTTTATTAATTTTTATAAGATCCATTTTCACGTTTTTATAACTTATAATGCACCGATACCACACACGTGCCAACGAAAAAAGTGTGTAACAAAGGGGGCACAGTTCGTTACAGGCTGCAGCGCTCCTTATCATAACCTCTCTGTACCACAGGACATCGAATATCGGGTTTGTATCTATAAAATACGCGGAAACAACCAGTATAAAAGTAATAAAATATTATTTACATAAAATAACTTACTTGAAGCATTTATAAGTTGCCTCGAACACGTTTAATTCCGCGGGATAACCTTCTTCTACGAAATTTCGTCGCTTCCCGTTTTGGTAGCAGTTAGTTATTTTTTTCGAGTTCGTACAAGTGAATCGTTCATTCAAAGCTGTTGTACGTTCTTTAAAATCCCGGTCGAATTCAGCTCCGTTTTGGTAGCAGTTAGTTATTTTTTTCGAGTTCGTACAAGTGAATCGTTCATTCAAAGCTGTTGTACGTTCTTTAAAATCCCGGTCGAATTCAGCAAATGAACGATATCGTTTATTAATTTTTTTTCGAGTTCGTACAAGTGAATCGTTCATTCAAAGCTGTTGTACGTTCTTTAAAATCCCGGTCGAATTCAGCAAATGAACGATATCGTTTATTAATTGTTATAAGATCCATTTTCACGTTTTTATAACGTATAATGCACCGATACCACACACGTGCCAACGAAAAAAGTGTGTAACAAAGGGGGCACAGTTCGTTACAGGCTGCAGCGCTCCTTATCATAACCTCTCTGCTGATTGGCTCAATAAATGAGCCAATAAGAAGCACAAGATGAGTTAAATATATGTGTACCGCGGCAATCGCTTCAAAAATAAAGAAAAAATCACTCTTATTATATATTATAATGCACCGATACCACACACGTGCCAACGAAAAAAGTGTGTAACAAAGGGGGCACAGTTCGTTACAGGCTGCAGCGCTCCTTATCATAACCTCTCTGCTGATTAGCTCAATAAATGAGCCAATAAGAAGCACAAGATGAGTTAAATATATGTGTACCGCGGCAATCGCTTCAAAAATAAAGAAAAAATCACTCTTATTATATAGCTTATCGAAACAAATGTTGCTGAGGATTTTGAAAAAATGCCGCCGGATCAACAAAATCTGCTGAGTTATAAAATAAAGAAAAAATCACTCTTATTATATAGCTTATCGAAACAAATGTTGCTGAGGATTTTGAAAAAATGCCGCCGGATCAACAAAATCTGCTGAGTTAGCTGAGGCTGTCGTGTCTCGCTGTTGCTTCAGCCGCGGCTGTGAAAATATTTCACATCCTGAACTGCCGGTGATAGAGGTGCTAAAAATTCGGGGTTTCACCTCTACAGATCCAATGACTTTTTCGATAACTGTGTCCTGCACTTACTGTCGTATGCTACTACAATATCAAAGTTTCTCTGCAATGTTATACTTTCCGTACCTCTACAGATCCAATGACTTTTTCGATAACTGTGTCCTGCACTTACTGTCGTATGCTACTACAATATCAAAGTTTCTCTGCAATGTTATACTTTCCGCCAACTTTTTTACGGTACTCGTGCTCGAATCGCAATTCTCATTGCATCGTGCAACCACTTTACTACAATATCAAAGTTTCTCTGCAATGTTATACTTTCCGCCAACTTTTTTACGGTACTCGTGCTCGAATCGCAATTCTCATTGCATCGTGCAACCACTTACCGACGATGCAGATTATACGCTTGTGAGTGAAGTCAACGCTGCACTTACGCGCACTCTCACACAGTGCATGGGGAGGAAGCACGCACAGCCTCAACTTCTCGTCGGAGTCGACATTTCTGCCATGATTGACAGCTGTCTGCCGATGTCACACGCGCGGCTACGTGTCCATTACTCGAGGTTCCCTCAGCCCAAAAAAGTGAATTTCATGAAGCTAAAATTTCATTCGTATTTTTCACATTTTTCATATCCACATAATCATCGTTTATATTTTTTGTAAATACCTAATATTGTAAAAAAGTGAATTTCATGAAGCTAAAATTTCATTCGTATTTTTCACATTTTTCATATCCACATAATCATCGTTTATATTTTTTGTAAATACCTAATATTGTGCGTTTTTGGAAACTTTCAATATTCTCATAAATCATGACATTTCAAAGTATAAGAAGATTTATATAAAAAATTACACATTCGAACATGAAAACGATGTTGCGTTTTTGGAAACTTTCAATATTCTCATAAATCATGACATTTCAAAGTATAAGAAGATTTATATAAAAAATTACACATTCGAACATGAAAACGATGTGTTTTCACATGGCAATTATATTTTGTCAGTTAAATCATGACATTTCAAAGTATAAGAAGATTTATATAAAAAATTACACATTCGAACATGAAAACGATGTGTTTTCACATGGCAATTATATTTTGTCAGCATGAAATTCTATATTTCAATCATTTATCGATATTTTAGAAATGTTTTACAGTAATTTTACAGACTAGTTGAGAGACCAACCAACGGAAAAGCCTTGTTTTTATGTGTTTTCACATGGCAATTATATTTTGTCAGAATGAAATTCTATATTTCAATCATTTATCGATATTTTAGAAATGTTTTACAGTAATTTTACAGACTAGTTGAGAGACCAACCAACGGAAAAGCCTTGTTTTCAACAATACCACCCTTTATTATGTTTATCGATATTTTAGAAATGTTTTACAGTAATTTTACAGACTAGTTGAGAGACCAACCAACGGAAAAGCCTTGTTTTCAACAATACCACCCTTTATTATGACATCTCTCCACTTGGCAACAGTCTCCTCGCCGACAATCTTCATCGGTTGCCTTCGTCGCGGCTTTGGATTGGAATTTTACAATACCACCCTTTATTATGACATCTCTCCACTTGGCAACAGTCTCCTCGCCGACAATCTTCATCGGTTGCCTTCGTCGCGGCTTTGGATTGGAATTTTAACTTGGCTCAATGATTTTTCTATATGTTGTTGTCGAAGTTTTCAAGCTCTTCTGGTTGCTTTTCATCTTGGCAATAAAAAGAGCCTGTGTTGTTTACCTTCCGCGATTGGAATTCCGCAATTCTGTGCTTCTTTGGCAGCTTGTTAGACTCCTTGTACTTTTTCATCTTGGCAATAAAAAGAGCCTGTGTTGTTTACCTTCCGCGATTGGAATTCCGCAATTCTGTGCTTCTTTGGCAGCTTGTTAGACTCCTTGTACACATCCTCGATTGCTGTCTGTCCTCGATTTGTTCTTGAGTTCTTCACGCGGCAGTAGATATACACACGCTGCGCCTTGGAATGCTCTTTATTGACAAACAGCAAGATACAAATGTTTTCAGTAGAATGAGTAGAATCTCATGCAGTTTAGCACTATTCGACCAGAAAAAGTTTTGCAAGAAGCACGTTTTATTGACAAACAGCAAGATACAAATGTTTTCAGTAGAATGAGTAGAATCTCATGCAGTTTAGCACTATTCGACCAGAAAAAGTTTTGCAAGAAGCACGCTCATTTAATTATAACATTATATTCAAATTTAAAGAAAGTTTCATACGGAAGAAAAATTTTTAATGACCTTTTTTTTAGAAAAAGTTTTGCAAGAAGCACGCTCATTTAATTATAACATTATATTCAAATTTAAAGAAAGTTTCATACGGAAGAAAAATTTTTAATGACCTTTTTTTACTTTCTTCATATAACAATTGTGACTAGAAGTTTCACATTTTGAACACAATCAACGCACAGGTCAACCAGCAGGTCAAATGCCGCGCTCGTGGACTGCGAAGTTTTCTTCATATAACAATTGTGACTAGAAGTTTCACATTTTGAACACAATCAACGCACAGGTCAACCAGCAGGTCAAATGCCGCGCTCGTGGACTGCGAAGTCGTGCGAACTGGGCTAGTCTAACTGGAGCTAAGTTGTCCGGTGCTGCGAAGCTGCAGCATCAAGCGAGAAGCCGAAAAAAAATGGTCAACCAGCAGGTCAAATGCCGCGCTCGTGGACTGCGAAGTCGTGCGAACTGGGCTAGTCTAACTGGAGCTAAGTTGTCCGGTGCTGCGAAGCTGCAACATCAAGCGAGAAGCCGAAAAAAAAGTCCTCGACGAGTTCTTTGATGAGATTGATTGACATTGATCGGACTCGATTCCACCGGGCAGTATTTGATTGACCAAGTGTTGAGCAAGCTTTAAAAAAAAGTCCTCGACGAGTTCTTTGATGAGATTGATTGACATTGATCGGACTCGATTCCACCGGGCAGTATTTGATTGACCAAGTGTTGAGCAAGCTTTGTAGCAACAAATCTCAGGATGTACTCGGTATTTTGATGAGGCACCGTCTGGACTCGATTCCACCGGGCAGTATTTGATTGACCAAGTGTTGAGCAAGCTTTGTAGCAACAAATCTCAGGATGTACTCGGTATTTTGATGAGGCACCGTCTGCAGGGCTTGTTTCAAGATGACAACGTAGCCTCGATTGTTGTAAAAATGATGGATATCATATGATTTTTCACCTGTTGAACTTCATCGATGACGCAGGCCATGACATTTCCTACGACTGTGAGCAGTAAGTTGCACAGTTTTAGGACTATCAGGTATGCCTACTTCATCGATGACGCAGGCCATGACATTTCCTACGACTGTGAGCAGTAAGTTGCACAGTTTTAGGACTATCAGGTATGCCGAACGCTTGGTTGTCTCGACGGCATTGGGCAGGAACTTATTTTCGTCAGCATATCGAGAATAACACCGGCTTCACCGCTCTTTGGACTATCAGGTATGCCGAACGCTTGGTTGTCTCGACGGCATTGGGCAGGAACTTATTTTCGTCAGCATATCGAGAATAACACCGGCTTCACCGCTCTTAATAAAATTATACTGAAAGCCAAAGGCTTTCTCGGGCATGGGGTCGAGTGCAGGCATTAAAAGTGTGTATAGAACCTCGAGATTGTACAAAACCTGGCTGGGACTTGCGGCGATCAGTGTTTTCAAGATGACAACGTAGCCTCGATTGTTGTAAAAATGATGGATATCATATGATTTTTCACCTGTTGAACTTCATCGATGACGCAGGCCATGACATTTTCTACGACTGTGAGCAGTAAGTTTAGCGCCATTTCCTCGGTAGTAGCAAAAGAGCCACTGAAGGCGGGCAACCGTTAGCACGTCAGGTGGAACGTGTTGTGTAAGGTTGCGAGCTGCATCTCGCAGCGGTGCGTGACGCTATGTGCAGCCCAGGTCGGCCTAAGAGCCACTAAAGGCGGGCAACCGTTAGCACGTCAGGTGGAACGTGTTGTGTAAGGTTGCGAGCTGCATCTCGCAGCGGTGCGTGACGCTATGTGCAGCCCAGGTCGGCCAGTTGAGAGAAAAAAGTCTCACGTCAGGTGGAACGTGTTGTGTAAGGTTGCGAGCTGCATCTCGCAGCGGTGCGTGACGCTATGTGCAGCCCAGGTCGGCCAGTTGAGAGAAAAAAGTCACGTGCTGGGCACGTCACGCTGTGACATTACCACGCCTGGCAGACTGTTTTCCGCGTCCAAGTTGGGTCCGTCGTACGGATGCTGCGGCGAACTCATGGAACTGTCCGGGCTGCTGTCTGGTGTGTTGTGTAAGGTTGCGAGCTGCATCTCGCAGCGGTGCGTGACGCTATGTGCAGCCCAGGTCGGCCAGTTGAGAGAAAAAAGTCACGTGCTGGGCACGCTGTGACATTACCACGCCTGGCAGACTGTTTTCCGCGTCCAAGTTGGGTCCGTCGTACGGATGCTGCGGCGAACTCATGGAACTGTCCGGGCTGCTGTCTGGTGTGACATTACCACGCCTGGCAGACTGTTTTCCGCGTCCAAGTTGGGTCCGTCGTACGGATGCTGCGGCGAACTCATGGAACTGTCCGGGCTGCTGTCTGGTGAGCTCGGGATGTTGCTGTTTACCTGGCAAACTTTGACAGACAGCAGCATCTTGTCGCGCAGCGGGATGTGAGACAGGAATTTTCGATCGTTCGCACGGTCCAGCAGATCTCCATTGACAAACTATCAGACAGCAGCATCTTGTCGCGCAGCGGGATGTGAGACAGGAATTTTCGATCGTTCGCACGGTCCAGCAGATCTCCATTGACAAACTAATCGATTTTTACGTTGGATTAGTTGGCCTTGATCCTGCGAAGTATCTCGCGGCGTAGCCACGTCAGAGTATAGTTGCTGTGCGTGAAGATGTCGATGTCGTCGATATTTCGGCCGAGATTGCCGAAATGGATTATTAGTTGGATATCTGTTTGCCACGCAGTTCGATCGTTCGCACGGTCCAGCAGATCTCCATTGACAAACTAATCGATTTTTACGTTGGATTAGTTGGCCTTGATCCTGCGAAGTATCTCGCGGCGTAGCGGCGTAGCGAGTATAGTTGCCGTATGTGCTATATGGTATACCGTATGGGGTCCGAATAGACACATCCATTTTCTGAGCATGCAAACAATTGGAACCCCTCATCGCTTTCAAGATATCCAACCAATAGAGGGGAAGTATTAAAATTAGAACTTACCGAATTCTCGACAAGCGAATTGGTTGTTTCCTTGGAACCATCTATGCGAAATTTACCTGTTCTGAATCTGAAAATACAGAAAAAAACAAAAGAGTTAGAGAAAAAAGTTAGTCAAACACGTGAGGACAATTATATTATAACTATATAACGATATCGAGAACTCAATTTGTTTACAGCAGTGTATATTTGAATGAAACAATCACCTATAATGATAATAATTACTTTTATAAAATAAAAAGTACTCATCAAGATGCTTTCTAACTACTTTCTACGTAGCAATGGCATACACATAAGGTTTGTCGGCTCGCAAGGGACTAGATCTTCGGTTTCGTAGCTGCGCACAAAAGTAAGGCGCATAACAAGAGTATATAGGCGGTTCTGCGCCCCGTTCGAGTATATGTTAACCACTCCCCAATCCTCAGTATTATAATAATAATGGTAATAAAATATACTGAATGCCGCGTACCATAGTATTGCTTATATCTGACTTGATAAAATCGTCAATACGTTTCCCATCATCTCATTTTCCAGTTCATTATTGTAAAAAATTCTCAAATTTGATTCTACAGTGCGTTTGAAATCAACAAAATACAAATGTTTTGATACAACAAGATGGAAAACATGATTGTATAGTTATAAAAAATATTATATTGGTATACGGCAAAAGTATTTGATTCTACAGTGCGTTTGAAATCAACAAAATACAAATGTTTTGATACAACAAGATGGAAAACATGATTGTATAGTTATAAAAAATATTATATTGGTATACGGAAAAAGTATGCATAAGAGTCAGCAAGAATGTCTGACATCATCAGCCTGCAATTTTCTCTCGAGTATTTGCAGTACGAATTTGCATGAGTCACAATTGAACGAGTTCATCGTCCTGTAAGATTGGTGCAAACTTCACACGCTATCAATATTAATTGCTTCGAGTATTTGCAGTACGAATTTGCATGAGTCACAATTGAACGAGTTCATCGTCCTGTAAGATTGGTGCAAACTTCACACGCTATCAATATTAATTGCTGACATTGTGCGTAGTACGAATTTGCATGAGTCACAATTGAACGAGTTCATCGTCCTGTAAGATTGGTGCAAACTTCACACGCTATCAATATTAATTGCTGACATTGTGCGCGCTCTTATTATATATGATTGTCCGCAGAAGTTTCATCGTCCTGTAAGATTGGTGCAAACTTCACACGCTATCAATATTAATTGCTGACATTGTGCGCGCTCTTATTATATATGATTGTCCGCAGAAGTTGTCGATATAACAATTCAATTTTATTGAGCAGGAACGATATTTTGATGGGTAATCGCGCAGATTGTAACTCGAGAATCGTGTAATGGTATTTTTTTATTAATTTTTTTTTCTTTCATAAATTTCATTTAGTAAAAACAGTATCAAAATATTGTTGAATTTAAGTTTTGATGTTGTTTTTGAACCCTCGGAAATGAGAAATATCCGAGAACAGCGAGAAGAGAATTACTTTCTCGGTATACAGTATAAAATCCGCGCTGCCGCGAACAAAAAATCCGAAAAATTTTCGGGTCAAATTATTTTCTGGTATAGCCTAAATAAAGAATAAAAAACAACAGCTACGACAATCAAAAAATCAAACAAACCTCATTTGTCCACTTTTCCTGTTACTCAATCGTCTGGTTCCTAACCCCTTTTTCTTGCCGCCGTACGTATTTCCCTTGGCCATTTCACACACAATCAATCTTATTTTCACCAAAAAACTGAAATAAATGCAGCACACAACTCGCACACCTTCCACCTGTTTATCACTTGTCACAAAATACCACTAATCACGTGCAATAAAAAGCGGTATAAAAATTATGTGTCATCCGCAGTCGCATATAGTACGTATAGGTATGCGCGGATACACTATATCTATAGATATATAATGATCATATGATGTATTCAATATAGGACGACGACATAATGCAAGCGCGCCGCACTCTAATGACGAAACACACACTATACACTATATCTATAGATATATAATGATCATATGATGTATTCAATATAGGACGACGACATAATGCAAGCGCGCCGCACTCTAATGACGAAACACACACACACACACACACACTGTGTGTGTGTGTGTGTGTGTGTGTGTGTGTGTGTGTGTGTGTGTGTGTGACACACATACATAACCTGGTTTTCTCATTGCAGTCCCACTTGAAAGCAAACAAAATGTCTCGAGATGTTCCTCTGACGTTTCTGGACATTCCATGGGATATTTTCCGTCAGAATTGCAGTCCACTTGAAAGCAAACAAAATGTCTCGAGATGTTCCTCTGACGTTTCTGGACATTCCATGGGATATTTTCCGTCAGAATTGCAGCGAGTACGTGTCCAATGAGCTAAAAACTCACCTACAGACACTACTAAACATAATTGAGACGCAACTAACCGCAAAAACGTCAGAGAACCGAGAAAAGCACTGGATTGAGCAGACACTGGTTCAATTGGAGATTTGTCTGGACAGAACATGGGAAGAATTGAACACAGGACACTGGAAGGACATTTCAATCAGTCACAGATATTGCTACACACTTTGTAGTGTTCAATTGGAGATTTGTCTGGACAGAACATGGGAAGAATTGAACACAGGACACTGGAAGGACATTTCAATCAGTCACAGATATTGCTACACACTTTGTAGTGCTCTAAAGGTACAGTAAAAGCTATATTTAATCAAAACTCCATAACTAATACTCCCGTTTTATCAGTGTATAGTCTTGGAAGTGAGTTTGGACAACGTGGACTGCGAGAAAAGGCCGGAAATCATGAGCGAAATTGTCCAGCAAATTGATAAGGGTCTTC
>MVJL01010871.1:0-13441 GCA_002156465.1 Macrocentrus cingulum | reverse complement strand
TTTTTTTTTTTTTTTTTTCTACAGAAAGAGAGCTCATTTTCACAGTTTATCGTTAGAACTTGAGTTTGCGAGCTTTAGTTGGATATAAAATATTTACCGTGTACAAATGTACAGCTGGAAAAATTTTTTTATCACTTTTCTTTCAATCAATTTAAGCCATCTGAATTTTATTACCGTAATTACTCTGATAATATAACAATACGTGATTTTTTTTTCACCGTAGTCACTGGATATAAATAAACAGTTATCGTGAGAATATCCTATAAAAGTGATTTATAAAAAATTCTTAATTAAATAAGTAAAGTTCTCGATTTTATAATGAAATCGTTATTTTATTAATTTTTTATACAAAAGGAGAATATTAAAAGAAGATAATAATTATATGTAGATAGTTTTAGATTGATTAACTATGTCCTGGAATGTTGGTTGATGGGTTCTTCGAGAAGTAGTTGAAAATTGATGTTAGATTTTTGTTGAAATATTGAAGCCAATTTTAGTTGGCATTGTCATAGTAGAAGTTTTTGTTATTCCGCACCTCAGCTGAAATTAATAGAATCATTGAAATTGCGATATTGTAGGATTAACTATTTTTTTTCTCAATTTTTCGAACCTTCATAAGACTGATGGTATTCGAGGGGAATTTCACCGTGAGAGCAATCACCACGCCGATAGACATGTTGCTCCAATCTACCATATTCGTTTCGGTACTCAATGATTTCCCTCCTGCAAGTAGGATCATCGCCTGAAAAAAATAAATTTTTATTTATTCGTCTATGCTGAAATATTTTCATTGTCGTACATATCACAAAATCCGGACACAGCATGAAAATATACAGTACTTGTGTGTAAGATGTAAATTTAAAAATTCAGAAAAAATAATCATGTAAAAACAAAGAGTTGCACATGTAGCAGAGGTAAATAGAGATATTTTGTGGAACTTACTCGGTGGGAGCACGAATTTGGCGTAGGCCATTGCCGAGAAGGCTAGGATCATGAAAAAGATCTTGAAGTGCATGTTGAACTGTTGAAGAGTCGGATGTCGCTGCAGAACCGATTACCAGTTTATATACCCATGAAAATTCATTAAAATTCACGTGACATTGAAAATTAAAGATTAGCGCCCGTATTACGTGTATAAATTTGATGTATTTGATAAGAAATTTAAATAGATCAATATAGAACTATATATTTCTGGGAATATATTAGTTTTATTTGCAATTAAATATGTCATGTAATCGTTGAATCGTAATTTTCACGTGATATATCGTTTTTTTCAATGTCCTTGAATTAATCTCGTTTACTTTTTTCATACAATGAAACGCAGAGTTCTATATTACATAAATTAATATGTTATCATCCGTAATTTATAGAAATTTTTAATATTCGTAAATAATATGCAGTATATAAAATTTTTATTCGCTCAATAAAAAAGAAAAATCAATAGCACAATAAATAAAAAATAAATTAGAGCAGATTTGCTGTATATACTGATCAATGAATAATATGTTTTTCAGTAGCGGGATGGTGCAGAGCGTCGGGGCAAATCTGTCGCCGGACCAGACCTTTGGATCGATCCGATCTCTCTCGGTGACCCGAGAAGTCGCGAGCTTCCCCCTGTCGAGAACACCCACGCCACCGCCTCAACACAGGTTAATATTTCTGCTTTGCCGCGTAAATAATTTTCAATATATCTATTTTTTCAACCCTATCATCCACAATTATCACAATTTATTTGTTAATAAACTCAAACAACTGTTTTTGTCGATGAAAAAAAAATTATTTCGCTTAAATTTGCGAATTGAACTTGATAAAAATTTGTTTTTCAGGCCACAGCCACCTTCAAGTTCCTCTGAGGACCTCATGAGCGTGAATAGTCCGCTTCGAGAGTCCTCGCCGAGGCCTGAAGTGCGTGTAGTAGCTCCGTCGCATCGAGCGTCATCAGCACTAACCTCCACTGCGTCCACCGGCAGTCAATGCAACCGAAAATCCGTAAGCATTTTACTTCCTAATCACTCCACAGGATGACCCCATCACGGCTTCGTTCATCGCTGCGACGAAGCACCGCTCTCCATGTGAGCATCATCCTGAAATCACCGCTAAAACGGTCTTTTCGCCTCTCCGACGAGGGACATTGCACGGTAGATCGATGTCGGTGACAAACACGCGGTGTTCAGAGTATTCCGCTCACCACCGTGCCACCAGGTGTCTTGATCCTTGCTAGTTGTCAGTTATTCCAAATTGTCGATGATTTTTTAGAGAGACACCATCAAACCTGCGATGCATCGACGCAAAGTGTGAAATTTTTCATTTTTTCAACCAGTGAATTTCGTTGTTCTTTTTATTTTTTCCTTTCGGACATTGTATTTAATACATTCCATATGTGACAATCAGTGAGGTTCACACACGTGTGCATACACGCTTCGTCGGTGACTGGGAAAAAAATCTGTGTTAAACTAATGGACTATGAAAATGATGAAAAAAAAAATTGTTCGATCCACGAAAAGTAACGCATTGCGACCGTGTCATCTGGGAAAATCGTACTGGACCTTGATTACTAACTTGGTCAACATTAGACACGCGAATTCTATTGAGGCTGCATTGTGTGGGCGTTAATCATATACAATTAAGATTAATGATAAGATACTCCATGTTTCGTATTACGCTCATTTTCTCCGCTTGGCCGACGACCTGCTCCATTTATAAAACCTCATTAATCCACACCTCATTGATATTTATTAATGATAAATAGAGGGTCAGTCGGGGCCAAATGAATCCTGCAAGATTCGTTTTTTTCTATCGCAAATACCATGAAATTGTAAAAAATACTAAAAATATATACGGGAAATATATGTAATTTTTTTTTTCGATCACGTTAAACGTGCGATAAAACAAATATCATTATTTCTTGTGTGTATTTAGAATTGATAAATATCTAATATACATTTTTCAATTTATTCAATCGTACTATGTGGGAAAAAAACTAATATTTACTCTCTTATTTGTCCTTGAATGATTTCCATCGATTTTTTTTCGGATAAATTATGCAATGGGTTTTTTTTTTATTTGAGAAATGTGCCGTGTTGGAATAGAGGGGGGAAAAGAGATCTTTTCCATTTTGACTAAGCGAACAAATTTAATGGTAATCAGTCAGCATTATTTATACATTTTGAATCCTACGCCGAGCAACGAAGAAATTACGTGACACAACATGTGGAATTATGATTAATCGAAGCATATGTCGTGGTGAATTGAAGATGTATTTATTTTCGAGCGACGCTGGCCAGGCCGAAGAAATAGAAATTCATGTAAGAGTCTAGTCCTGTATATAAAGTAGATAGGTGAGAGTGAAAGACCGCGCGCGCGTCATCATCGCGCACGAGGTTGGAAGATATCGGATAGCCAAGAAAACATGACGATGAGGTCATATCGAATCAAGTTCATCCCACGCTGGGTATCGAGGGACATCACTTGATTTTCACAGAGTGAAAAAAAATTCTCACCCTGCACCTCAGTCTCATATATATATTTTTTTCGTGCAAGTTTTTTATCTTGTGTCTTCTTGATACTCTTTGCGACGATGAATTTGAATTTAATCGGGTATGGGAGATAAAATCTCTGTTAAAAATTTACATATTGCATGTGAAAATGACGTATATGAAAATATCTTTTAAACTATTGATGATAGAGATTTTTTTTAAGAAATCTTTTTTTTAGAGAATTTTATTAGTTACAAAAAAGGTTCTTATCAAAATTTCTCCAACTCACATCCTTATCAAGATATTTAAGAAAATAAAATGTCGAGTATATAAAGCTGAAACGATGTACATAAAAAATTACCTTGCTTTTTTAAATTAAAATATCTTTTAAACTATTAAAGATAGAGATTTTTCTTAAGGGACCTTTTTTATCGAGAATTTTATTAGCTATAAAAAAGGTTCTTATTAAAATTTCTCCAACTCGCATCCTTATTAAGATATTATCAATTTTTTAAACTTTTCACCAATACACTTTTTTGAAATGAAAGTTTTTTTTGACATAAAAATTTTTAAAAGAGAAAAAATTTCCCATATATCCGCAAATAGCAGGGCGACAATGATGGAATTTTATTGGACAATATTATTACGAAATATTCGTATGTAGCTCAATCCAATTTAGTAATTAATTTAAAATCCTTAATTAAGATGACGAGGAGTCCTTTAGACTAATTATTATAATGACAATGTGATGGAAATGGTGGATGGATTTAAAGCGTGCCAAACTACGCCCAAGTTGATTAGGAAATAAATTTTTATTGCGATTGACGACGAGCCTACGTAAAAAAAAAAAAAACAAACAAAAAACAAAAATACTCCGAGTTTTTTTATTGTTTAAAAAAAAAACATTTTTTTCCGACTTCCGATATTCCAGCTTTTATATATTTAATTTTTTTATCAACGAAAATTGTGTCACGTTGATAAATAATTTTATCATCGTTGTTCATGTTGAATTTATTTATCTGAAAATTCTTTTAAACAAAGAAATATCATTGTAATATTATTAATATTATATTATTAAAAATATAGATTTTTTTTTTTATTATTATGCAGCACTATGCAAAAAAATGCTATGAATTATATATATTATATGGCTTATAATTTTTATCGATTGATTTTCAACGAGTTTGTGATAGTAAGTTTTAATAAATCATTAGTGGTTTAGATTTATAAGTATATATTACAATAATAATAATAATAATAATAATAGCTGTTCAATTTAAGAATTTATTTAGAAATACGTTAAACATATTTCTTCTTGAATATAATTGAAATTGTGTGTGTATGAGATTTTAATTATTCATAAGTATAAATAATATAGTTATATTGCCTATCAATGATAAGATATGTCACGAAAAAATTTTTTATAGTTGTTGAATTTAACCAGAGGCTGATTAAGTTTTGACAGATGTCACGATATTATATAATCTAAGCAAAAAAATTATAAATGACTTTTTTGTCATTTTAATTCAATATTTATCGTATAAGTATACATATGGGGAACATATTTTTTTCTCTTTTATTTTTTTCATCAGAAAATTTACAATTTACGTATTTATGCGTGTTATGTCCATTATAAAAAAAATTTTTTTTTTTTTATTCAAAACCAAAGCTTTATTGAAAAAAGTCACGCATAAAATTTTTAATACATTTTTTTTCAATTAAATATGATATTGCTATAAAAATTTCATATAATTATCAATATATTTTGATTAAATAATTCGTTTAAAAAAATTAATATTGAAAAAAAAAAAAAAATTTTTTTTTTTACGGATTTATATAAATCAGCCGTGTACTTTCCAAGCTGAAAAGCATTTTTTTTTAATGTGTAAGAATACAGGAAATGATGTACTAGAAAATATATATGTGCGAAGGAACTAATAAGAAAGAGAAAAAATAACCATCAAAGCCAAAAAAAAAATCACGTATAATCAATCCCTCAGGATATAAAAAAAAAATCTTAAACTATATATCATGCTTACTGTATGAATAATTCATGATTAATATGTATGAAAAAAAAAAATTCCCCAGTAGAAAAATAATGTACTAATCAAACTTTTCCTTTGTCTCTTACACTGATGACAATATTTTTAATGAGAAAAAATCGTCACATTTTATTTAAAATAATACTGTAACAATACAGTTTGATTAGTTGAGTTGATTGATTACGTGACAATTAGTAAATCTGAGTGAACAAAAAAAAAGTATGTGAATTTGAAGCACTTGTACATGACTTATTGAATACAAATGCATTTAGAATTTCCTCCAAAAGTAAAAATTTCTCTCGATTTTACATCCCCAACTAATCCAAAAAATTAATTTATCACTATTTACCCGTTAAAATATGAAAAAAAGCATTTTTCTTACAATTTATTTAATTTTGTATGATATTTCATTATCAACAAAAATTTTTATATTTCCAATACATTTGTTTTTTAGATAAGAAAAAATATTCCGATACTTCTTTCAGTTGTGAGCGCGTTTAAAGTCATTTTTCGTCGAAGATATTTTAAAAAAAAAGCAATTTATGAACAGTACTCATCAATCTTATTAAAAATCTCAATTTCAGTGCAGCCAACGTCACAACATCGACTTATTATTTCAGGCACAACAGCTTCAACTTTTTGCAAGTCTAATCCATGTCGATCAAGTTTTCGACAGCGTTCAACGTAAGATGACGATGATTTTTGGGGAAAACGGCAAGATATGGGATCTGCAACTCCATTGGCGATGAAAAGGCCCAGAAGAGCCACGAAAAAACGCCAGAAATTCATGGCACTTGTGATATGACAGCGCGTCAACAAATATTTCGTCAAATTCGGTTGTTCCAGTCGCCTTAAAAACCGTTTTAAACACTCGATATTAATTAATTACGATATTTTAACATTTAAAAATGATCTCGACAATACTTACAGAATTGTAGATGGTTAAAAAAAATTAATTACACAGTGCATTCGACTCTGTTCTTCACTCAAGCTCACTTTAGTCGCTTCTGCTGGGCATTTGTGAACTGTGGTCACTAGTTTGTGTTTAATCACCGCCCCAGGCAAATACTGATTTAGACTTCAAACTAGATAGTCTTTGAAAAGTATGTTTTCTTATCGATAATATGTCAATGACTAATATTAAATGGTGTAAATTAGTTTCAAAATCAATAAGAAACATTCCATTCTACTGCGTTGTAACTTTTTTTTTTTCTCAATCACAAAAAACACTTAAGATTTCTGTTTTTTTTTTTTTCATCGCTTTTTGGGAGAATAACTTGTTTTTTATTTAGATGCAAAAATGTAATTTATTATAATCAATTTTATAAAGTATAATTATAATTTTTTTCGTAATTTTCTCAGATTCAAATTTTTTTTTTTACAAACTTTTAATTACGTTCTATAGATATTGTTTTATAATCGACATGCAATGACAGTGAGTCTTCAAAAATATTTATAAATACGTTGAAAAATCAATCGTGATGACAGAATTTTACTTTTTATTTTTTTGAAATAGAAAGTATTTGCCTGATGTTCATATTGATTATAATAAATTGATTATAAGAAATGAATTATAATTATTAAAGAGAAGAATACTAAAAAAATTAATGAACAAATAATGAAAAATGATATAAAAAATTGGAAAAATTTGTATTTTTATGGATTTTCATGTTAAATTTTATTTAATTAATGCCATTTTGCATAACTCGAGCTGCTAATTCAACCTGAAACATATAAAAACAAGTGATAACAGGTATTTTATTAATTTCTAACAATTTTTCAAGATGTTTTTCCATGTTTAAAATAAAAAAAAATGTAGAAAAAGAAAAATTTTGTGGTTTTAAACAAAAATATCTTTTAAACAACTAAAGATATAAATTTTTTACATGAGACCTTTTTTATCGAGAATTTTATTAGCTACAAAAAAGGTCTCTATCATATTTTCACTATCTCACATTCCCATCGAGATATTTGTAATTAATTTAAGTTTAACTAATCCAACGTTTTAGTTTCAGATACCCAAATATCTGGCTGTACTAACCGCTAGCTTTTCCGTGCTGACAATATCGGTGTCGTGTGGGCCAGCTGTCGGCGCAGGTAATACTGGTGCCAGCAGTTCAGTATTGATTTTCAAAGTTGGATCAGCTTTGAGCAATTCATTTTGAGCAATTTTCGCAACTTTACGAACAATTTCGGCATTTAAAAGCTGATTATCACTCCAAAGAGGACACCTAAAACCAAAAAAAAAAAACACATAAATAAATAATAATCAACCAATCAAACCTCTAAAAGGCCGTACTTCGTGAGATCATCACTGCCCTGGCCACGAAAGTGCTTGTAATCCTTGATAGGTTGATTACAAATAAAACACATCATCGCCCCACAGGGGCAATTGATTTTATTACATCCCTCCTCCTTGAAAAAAACCTTTTTGCACTGATAACACACCCTCGCCAATGCCTGTGTCATCTTTTCCTCGATGTATTTCCGCGCGTTGTCCCCTCGAATCTCCTCATTGCAGCGTTCTGGCAGATGATTCAATTTTTTACACGCAATACACGACTGCTTCATGCACTCGGGATTTAGGCACTTGAAAATCTTGTCGTGCTCGGCGGGAATCGACGCAAAATGGCAGAAAGGGCATGCAACAAGTCCCTCTAGCCCAGCTGCCTCCACTTCCGCGGCTTGGCGTTTTTTTAGCAAAATACTGAACGTCGTGGGCGCAATGATTTTCTGCAGAGTTGACAAGCTAAACTCCGAGCCACAAGACAGAAAACACATGACGTGAGTCTCGCCATCGCCCAGAGTCGAGTTAGTCCCGGCAATGACGCAGGAATTGCAGAAATTGTGATTATTTTCGCACGTTGAGCACTTGGACGGCACGCATTCTTCGTCAAAACAACATTGGCACTGTAGCAAACCATTCGTGGCCTTCAATTCGTCAAATTCCTGCATTTCCCTCGCCACAATGTCGGTCATGTATTGACGAATCTCATCGTAGTGCTGCAGAAATGCCATTTCTTGTAGCAAATTGATGTTCTCAGTTGGGATAATTCGTAAGTAACGAGCGTGCTTCAAGCGAGATTTGCATTTTCGCAGTTTGATGCCGGTTAGACTCATGTTGTAGCGACATCGATTGTAGTATCTGTCGATGTCTGCAGCTCGGTTCAGTTTAAAAACGATTTTTAGAATGTCCAGAGCTGCTGGATCGTGCGTGCATACGCGAGCTGGGTTCTCAAAATGCCCGAATGGATCTGGAATAATTTTGAGAAAATCTGAGACATTGAAATGCTTCATGTAGCGATCTTGTTCCTGGGTTGTTTTTAGACGTGTTAGATAATTCTCGCGTGTTGGGTAGTCGGGATTTTGAATGTGCTCATTGACGAATGTGTCAATGTCGATTTTACTCGTAAATCCTGTGGCAGCCTGGTGGAGATATTCGGGATCTGCATCGGGGAATATCTCGGTGAGGTAGTCGAGAGTCTCGTCGACGTTTAGATTGAGGTTTTCCATGCATTCCTGGTTTTCCTCGGGCTCCAGTTGCCAGTGCGGCTCGTTCGCGAGGATATTGTCGACAATCGAGGCGAAATGCACGTCCTGGGTGAACGCTGGAGACCACTCGGTTGGGCAAAATCGCTTGAGGTAGTCTCGATGAATGTGTGGAAACATGGCACGCAGTTTGTGGTAGATCTCAGGGCACACTGCGGGTGCTGGATTAGTTGTTGGCATCGCTGGGGGATTGCCGTCCATTTTTTCTGGTGGATTAGTTGATGTTGCACTGAGTTGGCGCCAATTTTTGGGAGCACTTCGGTAATTGCTGATGGGGATTTTAGTTAATTTAACGTGTAGTTTTGTTAGTATTTCAGAGAGGGTTTATTTTACCTGATTTGATGGTGGAGAGTATTGCGATGAATGTGTGACCGTATGCACGTGGAAACTCGAAACACTTAGACGGAGGTTACCGGTGCTCTTTTAGATGGTAGATGTACAGTGGAACAAGGACCTAAGGACATCGTGGATTATCGGAAGTGCTCGATTTTGAACGAGTCGAATTCGTGTTTTTTTCGGGCCAGTAGAGGCCAGCAGTGTCACGGATTGCCTCTTACGTATAAAAATCTTTTTTTTTAATTTAGTTTTTTGCAAATTTCGGGG
Source organism: Macrocentrus cingulum (assembly GCA_002156465.1). Lineage (NCBI taxonomy): Eukaryota > Metazoa > Arthropoda > Insecta > Hymenoptera > Braconidae > Macrocentrus > Macrocentrus cingulum. The sequence continues at coordinate 3,771 of MVJL01010871.1, read as the reverse complement.
TCGGATTGAGAGTTAAAAAAAATTCTTAACAATGTTTTTTGTAGGAAATTTGATTCCCCACAATTTATAACGGATAATATTTCTAGATATCTCACGTATTTATCGAGTTATCATGAAAAAACTAAAATCAATTTCGGTTTATCAATGATAACTTGATAAATAAAGGTGATATGGAAAAATATTACTCTGCATAAATTGTCGACCATCAAATTTTCTACAAAAAATGTCGCGTAAAATTTTCTATAACTAAAAAAGTTAGTGACAGGGCCCTATAGGGGGTCGGTAATTTCGGGCCATTTTTTCGTCGAAAATCGGGCAGTTTTTCGGTGGAAAATTTCTCTGACCTTGAATAAAATTTTTTTCTCGACACGAATTGATTTTTTTTTTATTTATTTAAAAAATAATTTTCAAAATTATAAAAAAATATATGTCTTAAGACTTGTAAAAATATTACAATAAAAAAAAACCTCAAAAGAAACTCATTCGGCCGGTAAGGAAGTCCTCCGTCTCAATTGTTTATAACTTTTTCAACCCCTTTTCTGTATCTCCGCCCCTAATCATCGGATGACCTTGAAACTCACAATGGATGTTGGGGACCATGACCAGGTAATACCATTTGAGTTTTCAACCCCTTTTCTGTATCTCCGCCCCTAATCATCGGATGACCTTGAAACTCACAATGGATGTTGGGGACCATGACCAGGTAATACCATTTGAGTTTCAGCCAAATCTGTCAATAAACAACGGAATGGCAAGCAAATAAACATTGCAAAAATTGTTTATTTGCAAATATCTCGAGAACCGTTGGAGCTAGAGCATTTTTGAGGGCATTTTTGGCAGGGTTGAGCCATCGCCTCAGGGATGTCGGTAACTTTTTATCTTTCCATAGAGCCATCGTCCGCCCCCCTAATGTTATAAACAAAAAAGTTAGTTACAGAGCCCTATAGGGGGTCGGTAATTTCGGGCCATTTTTTCGTCGAAAATCGGGAAGTTTTTCGATGGAAAATTTTTCTGACCTTGAATAAATTTTTTTTCTCGACTCGAATTATTTTTTTTTTTTTTATTTATAAAATTATTTTCAAAATTACAAAGGAATACAACCCTTAGGACTTGTAAAAATATTAAAAAGAAAAAAAAAACTCAACAGAAACTGAACCGGCCGGTAATGCAGTCCTCGGTTGCAATTGTTTATAACTTTTTTCACCCCTTTTCTGTATCTTCGCCCCTAATCATCGGATGACCTTGAAACTTGGCATGAACGTTGGGTACCCTGACCAGGTAATACCATCCGAGTTTCAGCCAAATCGGTCAATAAACAACGAAGCGGCAGGCGAATAAACATTGCAAAAATTGTTTATTTGCAAATATCTCGAGAACGGTTGGAGCTAGAGCATTTTTGAGGGCATTTTTGGCAGGGTTGAGCCATCGCCTCAGGGATGTCGGTAACTTTTTATCTTTCCATAGAGCCATCGTCCGCCCCCCTATTGTTATAAACAAAAAAGTTAGTTACAGAGCCCTATAGGGGGTCGGTAATTTCGGGCCATTTTTTCGTCGAAAATCGGGAAGTTTTTCGATGGAAAATTTTTCTGACCTTGAATGAAATTTTTTTTTCAATTTGAATAATTTTTTTGTTTATTTATTTATAAAATAATTTTCAAAATTATAAAAAAATAGGTATTAAGACTTGTGAAAATAAAAAAATAAAAAAAAAAACTTAAAAGAAACCGAACCGGCCGGTAAAGAAGTCCTCCATCTCAATTGTTTAGAACTTTTTCAACCCCTTTTCTGTATCTTCACCCCTAATCATCGGATGACCTTGAAACTTGGTATGTGCCGGTAAAGAAGTCCTCCATCTCAATTGTTTAGAACTTTTTCAACCCCTTTTCTGTATCTTCACCCCTAATCATCGGATGACCTTGAAACTTGGTATGAACGTTAGGTACCCTGACCAGGTAATACCATTTGAGTTTCAGCCAAATCGGTCGATAAACAAAGGAGCAGCAGGCGAATAAACATTGCAAAAATTGTTTATTTGCAAATATCTCGAGAACCGTTGGAGCTAGAGCATTTTTGAGGGCATTTTTGGCAGGGTTGAGCCATCGCCTCAGGGATGTCGGTAACTTTTTATCTTTCCATAGAGCCATCGTCCGCCCCCCTAAAGTTATAAACAAAAAAGTTAGTTACAGAGCCCTATAGGGGGTCGGTAATTTCGGGCCATTTTTTCGTCGAAAATCGGGCAGTTTTTCGGTGGAAAATTTCTCTGACCTTGAATAAAATTTTTTTCTCGACATGGATTTATTTTTTTTTAAATTTATTTATAAAATAATCTTCAAAATTATACAAAAGAATATGTATTAAGACTTGTAATAATATTGAAAAAAAAAAAACCTCAAAAGAAACTCATTCGGCCGGTAAAGAAGTCCTCCGTCTCAATTGTTTATAACTGTTTCAACCCCTTTTCTGTATCTCCGCCCCTAATCATCGGATGACCTTGAAACTCACAATGGATGTTGGGGACCATGGCCAGGTAATATCATTTGAGTTTCAGCCAAATCTGTCAATAAACAACGGAATGGCAAGCAAATAAACATTGCAAAAATTGTTTATTTGCAAATATCTCGAGAACCGTTGGAGCTAGAGCATTTTTGAGGGCATTTTTGGCAGGGTTGAGCCATCGCCTCAGGGATGTCGGTAACTTTTTATCTTTCCATAGAGCCATCGTCCGCCCCCCTAAAGTTATAAACAAAAAAGTTAGTTACAGAGCCCTATAGGGGGTCGGTAATTTCGGGCCATTTTTTCGTCGAAAATCGGGCAGTTTTTCGGTGGAAAATTTCTCTGACCTTGAATAAAATTTTTTTCTCGACATGGATTGATTTTTTTTTTATTTATTTATAAAATAATTTTCGAAATTATAAAAAAATACATGTATTAAGATATGTATTAAGACTTGTAAAAATATTAAAATAAAAAAAAACCTCAAAAGAAACTCATTCGGCCGGTAAGAAAGTCCTCCGTCTCAATTGTTTATAACTGTTTCAACCCCTTTTCTGTATCTCCGCCCCTAATCATCCGATGACCTTGAAACTTGGCATGAACGTTGGGTACCCTGACCAGGTAATACCATTAACTGTTTCAACCCCTTTTCTGTATCTCCGCCCCTAATCATCCGATGACCTTGAAACTTGGCATGAACGTTGGGTACCCTGACCAGGTAATACCATTCGAGTTTCAGCCGAATCTGTCCATAAACAACGAAATGGCAAGCAAATAAACATTGCAAAAATTGTAACGTTGGGTACCCTGACCAGGTAATACCATTCGAGTTTCAGCCGAATCTGTCCATAAACAACGAAATGGCAAGCAAATAAACATTGCAAAAATTGTTTATTTGCATATATCTCGAGAACCGTTGGAGCTAGAGCATTTTTGAGGGCATTTTTGGCAGGGTTGAGCCATCGCCTCAGGGATGTCGGTAACTTTTTATCTTTCCATAGAGCCATCGTCCGCCCCCCTAAAGTTATAAACAAAAAAGTTAGTTACAGAGCCCTATAGGGGGTCGGTAATTTCGGGCCATTTTTTCATCGAAAATCGGGCAGTTTTTCGGTGGAAAATTTCTCTGACCTTGAATAAAATTTTTTTCTCGACATGGATTTTTTTTTTTTTAATTTATTTATAAAATAATCTTCAAAATTATACGAAAGAATATGTATTAAGACTTGTAAAAATATTAAAATAAAAAAAAACCTCAAAAGAAACTCATTCGGCCGGTAA
>MVJL01010869.1:0-49697 GCA_002156465.1 Macrocentrus cingulum | reverse complement strand
ACGTCTCTTTTGGATAGTAAACAAAAATACTATTTGATTGCAAATTTTTTACAGAAGACGCGTGTATCATTGTACAGACGAGTGGATAGTTGTAAGAATCGAAAATTAATTATTAAGTATGTGGTACTAGCCGAAATCGGTGATTAACTGGAACAAGTGCTTTACGAACGGCATTTCACCAGTTGTTGGCCGGCTCAAGTTCACCCAACCTCAAACACTCGTTTATGATTGAGTCAAAACAAATAAAATTCACTCTATATTATTCCTATAAAGTGACTCTTTAGGTTAATTATCGATTAGTTTAAATAATTTCAATGGCTAAAAATTTATAACTTATTTTTTTGCACAGTTTATTAACAATATTTCTTAAGCGGTCATTAACTGGTGTTTTTCCTACCGCAACATTTCTTTCGATTTTTATGTTATTGCTAGATTGTAACTGTTAAAAAAAAATTACAAGTTGAAAATATAATGTTCAAATGATGTAATTATACGCTCATTGGAGCTTGAACACCAAAAATTATTTAAATCGCATCGTTTTTCGGCAAATTTTTCTTAACCGGTCATTCATTAGTATATTTATCCTTTATGAATTGAGAATTGAATTAAAAATTGATTAAAATTACTAAGATTAAATTTTTGTATGCCCCAATTTTTTTATGATTTTTTGTTTATTTATTTATTTATTTATTTATTTACTAAAAAAAATTGACAACGTGAGTGTTTTAGTAATATATTGACGATGAATATTGAAAGGCTGAAGAATATTTAATTTTTCATGTTTGAGCAGAATTTGCCCTCTTTTGTTTAGCTATATGAATAGTTATATTTAAAAATCCATGTATTAATATTTACAGGCATCAATATTCATAAACAAGTTCAATTGCCGACGGATTGAATGATCGCTTATATTGTATGAGATTGAAATTTTTTTAATCAAAAATTTTTTCTAGCGGGTGTAGTATAACGGGTGTAGTATAAAATGAAATAAAAATGAGCATATAATATTAGATATGGCTGTGCAGCTGCGATGTCAGCGCGCTCGTGCTGTCGCTGATTTAAAAAAAAAAAGAGGGACTGAGGAGAATTAATCGAAGCCGGACAGAAACGTTTAAAATTCATGAATTCCGAAATATAACCAATTAGGTCGGCGACTGACGGTCAAGCCCTTATATAGTCCGACATCCGACAACCGCTGGCGGAAACTTTAATTCAAAATTCAGCAAACGCTCGGCCATTCTTTATCGAACCAATTATAGAATCGTTTCATGCACGTCGCATAAATAACCGAGGTTTTACATAATTACATTGCATCCTTTTTCCGGTGAATGACAACGTCATTTGAAGCAAACCCGACAGCTTAAATTCTAAGGGCTTGAGCATTTAATACTCAAGTAGAAAAATATGACATTGACTTGAATATAATAATAAATTTTCATATTTCACTGGTGAAAAACCTTTTTAAAAACTCAATCTAAATAATAAATCGAAAAACGATCAAAAATTAACAGTTAATAATAAAAAAATATCTTTTATTATTATTATTTTTTTTTAATTTTTCATAGTCATAAGGGTGGTCAAAAAACTGAATAATTTTTTTTTGTGTCTCTTATACAAAAATCATAGTTTACCATGTTTTCCGAGCAGTCTAAAAAAATCAGCCTAATTTGAATATTTTTAGAAGTCGCTCATGAATTTAAAAATTTTCCAAAATATCCGAAATGTGATTGTAAAATTTTTTTTTTTTTTGCATCTCATGGTGTATTTGCATGACAAACAAAACAGTCTCATTATTATTATTCAGAGATCGTGTTTGAGAACACGAAAATCAATATACTTAACAACGAAAAAATTTGTAAGCGATCGACTCTTAAAATAAATATTTTGAATTGAAACTTTGTAGAATTTTTTGTTTACCATCACATTATAATAACTACATCATAGAATAGTTATTTAAAAAAAAACATTAAAACTTTATAACTTTGTTCAAAAATCCATCACAATAAAAATTATGAAATAACACATATAAAAAAAATTATAACAAGAAAAGAAAATAAAGCAGAGACAACAGCAATTACTTGGAAAAGATTAAAATGAATAATAAATAATATTTACTCACCTAATTCCACCGCGAGTAGTGTCATAATTCAGCATTCGACTTCCATGTCTCCAAGTAACATAGCCAGTAGGATGAGGCACTTTGCTCACTACACACTTGAGCTCTATGGTGCTTCCTGCTTTGTAGAATTTGTCCCCAGCAGTAGCACCATGCTCATCCACTATTTCTACACGGGGCACTGCAACATAATAAAATTCTCTTTTCAAATATGTACACAAAAAACGAAGAAATATCTCGGAAAATGGCTGTGCAGTCAAATATTTACCATCACCAAAGCTCCCCCGGGTATTTACTTAATTAATCAACAACCATCGCTCAGAAAGCCCGTTGAAATATCCTCTGCTCAGAGAGAAGCTTGTCTCGGAAGTCTTTTTACCACACGTAAACATAGCTTAAACGGGCCTGCTCCATCGTCTCCTATATCGAATTGGATTTCCTGCGAGAATGGGTTGTCTATCTTGGAGGGAAGTTGTGCCAAGCGGATATCTGTTGCGGTCTGTAAACGAAGACGTCTTTGATTACCCCAGTAAACCATCAAGGGTAACTTGTTGGCGTCAATGGACGAGTCACGGCTTCGATTAACGGACGCGTCAGCTGAGATGTACAATCGAGCGAACCGCGCTCCCCCTACAGAGACTAAAGTTCTTTCCAGCACTCGATCGAGATCGAATGGAATCGCCCGTAAGCGAGATTACCCATCGACATTTAATTGATATACTTGAAAACAACTAAAAAAAAATTGCTCTCGCTTAATGCACTATTTATTTAATTAACTCTAGAGACGTGATTTTCAAGTTAGATTGCGAGAAATGTCCTAAAAGTTGTTTTAAGCTTGAACGGCTCATTTTTATTATTAAAACTTTACTGAAATATAGAAAAAAAAAATTTTCAAGTGTTGAATTGTCGATTTTTGATTGAAAAAAGCATCTCGGTTGACTGGCGTATTTTTTAATATCATCTAATATGTCATGACTGGATGGCGGTGGTGACAGTTGGTTGCAGGAATGTCTTTATCGCCTGCGAGGCTGATATGAGGGTATAAAGACTAAATTTCCCCCGTGTGAAACTACGTGTATATTCGGGACTGCGTGGCACCAGGCGGTGCCAAGTATACTTTTTCTTTTCTCTTTTTCAAAGGGACAACAAAATGAGTCAAATACAAAAGATGTCAACAGTCCCCTTTCGTTCTTTTTTTTATTGGAAGAAATCAATAGCAATTTGTAATTTCATGTCGAGAAATATATAGTTATTTATTTTTGGGGATGAGACATTTTGTTCTAGGCGAACAATGGAGAAAATTTTTTTTTCTCCATTGGGGAATTTTTTTTTTACTTGCGATCTATTTTCACACTTTGGTTGGATATTATACTGGTATAGTGTCGTAGCATCGGAAGGCAATTTGCTAAAAGCACTAAAAGGGGGACGACGTCTGTTTGGCCAGAGACAATGAGAACTGAACATCAGACAAGTTTTACTACAATAAATTTGAGGAGAATGATACTCAGTAGAGAGAGAGAGAGAGAGAGAGAGAGAGAGAGAGAGAGATAAAAAAAATGGTAAAAAGAGGTACAAGTATAAAGACACCATCAACGAGCTTTAGAAACACGTCGTTGGGAGAGGGACAACTGAGAGAAACTGGGTTTGAGGGTAATCGAATTTGTTGAATTAACTGTCTTTTACCGCAAATTAAATTTAAAGCAAACTTGTACGTTAATTTTTGTCCGTGAAGAATCGTCGTGTTTTCAACGTTTTCTCCGCTATATTTTTTCGACAGCCACTGATTGGCTTCTTGATATTGTTTAACGCATATATATATACGCGAATCACAAAGAAGTGGGTTTTCTGCGAGACGATCGAGCCCGCAGCGCGATGAGAAAAAAAAAGGAAGATGGAAAACCTCTTGAGGCTTCCACAGCAGTGCTCTGGCTTTCGTCTCGAGAAATCCGTTTCAATCGGCACGAAAGCATCGCGCGTGGCCACTTGCGCGAAGGCTACGAGGGGAATTTGCTTGTATTGGTAATTTTTTTTTCTCTGCAGATATCCATTTGACTCTGGAATTCTCATTGTTTTTCGCAGGAAAAACGCGGAGAATTTTTTCTCTTTTTTTGTTGTTTCGAAAAAAAAAAAAAAAATTGTGATGGGCGTGGAGAAAATTATTTCCTGAGGCAAAACAAATGTGAGCGATGGCGAAGAATGTTTTTTTTTATTTCTTATTTTTTTGTCCTAAAAAAAAATATAATGAATTATATTTGTTATATTTTTAGAGACACAATTAAATTTAGTAATTATGTAAAACTGTGATAGTTATATTTTTTATTAGTTAAAAGTATTGATTTCTTGATGGGATTTAATTATAACCCTGGGAATATACTTACATAATGTTTTATTAATACTACACTGAATTATTCACAAGATGATGAAGTGTGACATTTTACGGTTTTGGTGTATATAAAATAAAAAAAGGAAATATACCCTGGCTAAATTATACAAAAAAAAAACATTTATTATTGCATTAATAAACTGAAAAATTGAATTTTCGTGCGGATATTTTTTTATTTTCACAACAATACAAATTTTTTTTATTTTTTAAATAATTTCCAGAGTTTATTAGATAAATTGTTTTCGAATTTGAAGTTTTTTAGACCCTTTAATGACATGTGTTATTGTTTACATGGATATTTATCAAAATTTAATATATTGTATCATTTACTGATTTTTAAACGTCACTGTTTCGATTGCCGTCAGTCTCCGATATACGTGGCGGTTGTTTTTTCCAAGTAAAAATATGTTAACTGAACGGAAAAATTAAAAAAAAAATATTTTTTTTCTCAAACTTCATCCCCTATAACATTCCATCGTAAGTAATTTTTTCCTCACCAGTCTATCTTATATTGAACAAACTAGTACATTCACCAGTCGCGATCAACACGAACAAACACAGACACTCGACATCAGAGAAGCACATGAGTTGCCTCTGCGAGCACATAATCGCATGGTACACACGTGTGTGACAGACGGCAGAGGGTATATAGCGGTGCGCGTGATGCAGATATCTGCTCGTTTGCACCCTGAGCACGCGTAGATGTTCAACACACGCGAAAAAATTCCCACGTGCACGCGGGGAGGATGTGTCTGGGCGCGAGTATTACCCCGTGCACATGGGAAAATAGTGTGGCAGTATGCATGGAAATCACGTTGTTGATGTACGAGAAACGAGGTGCTGTACGTACAACATATGCTACCAGCACTGCCCGACTTCTTCAGCTCACCTTATTCCCCTCACTTCTGCTACATTTTCCCTCTACATAAACTATGTCGCATACTCTCCGCCACACGTGTTTTACTGTAAAAATGAATTACCAAGCTTCTTCCAGCACACTCGGTCTCGATGCAAAAAAACCTCGACAGCTGTATACTTCAAATATTTTGAATTTTATTGCATAAATAATTTTTTTTTATCCACTAATATACTAGTTTTTTCGTTATTTAACAAGTTTTATCAATGAATTTTCAATTTACAACCCCCTAACGTCATTTTAAAGACCATCAGTCTCCTTCTAATCTGCGTAACTAAAAATTTTGATAAATTAGGTATAGTGTAAACAAACATCTGCTTTATTATGTGTAATTAAAGGATAAATTCAAAGTGGGATATTAATAATAATAATACGGAAATTAATTATCAGGGGTGTTTGCAAAAAAAAAAAACGTGTGAACCTTGAGTATTTCAAGTTGCGCATGTTGACTAAAGTTGTCTCATACGTCGGTTTAATTAAAATATGCAGATTAGCGATTAAAGTCGGCGTATATATGGTATAGGTGTGAAGAGCTCACGCTAGTACTGCAATAATAGTGGAATTGTGATAATATATCACCGGTGAATTTTGAAACAATGAATTTGCAAATCCTCCACAGTTCCTTTATTATCATTATCCAAACTAATCCAACTATTTTTATGTACTTTTGTAATTGTTAAAGTTTTTTTTTTTCACTCTGTGAAAAAATCGACGGAATTTTTTCAAAAACATCAATTTGATTTTATTATTCAAGTATTTTTTGCATGGATAAATAAAATAAAAATGAAAAATGACTTTTAATGTTAATAATAAAAATCGAAGAAAAAGTATAATTAATTATAGTCAAGAAAAAGATCATTAATTCAATAATTAAAATGCTCGTCATGTTCAAGATGTTTCCAACATTAAAGAAGCCTAATTCCAGAATACTTGAGCAGTTTGAGGGAAGATAATTAATTGCAATCAAAAGTTTAATGAAACAACGGAAAAGGCAGAGCCTTGTTACGTCAATCTAATCGATTATATATAGGCAGCTTAGTTTATTGGCTCGCCAGTCATTATCTCTATTTCACGCTCGACATACTCCAGTGTCTGTCGTATATATATGTACGGGTATATATAGGTCCAGCAAACGCAACAACGTTGTCGATCGATGTTGTTCTGTGCGAACAAGCCACTGGACCAAAAGCCATCAGCGAGAAATATATACGTATACAATAATAATGGAGTTGCTTTTGGGAGGGAGGTGACGCACTCGTTGTTTGTCGATACATATGTATGTATAGATAGTGTATCGTGTGTAAATGTTCGTCAGACTGGGACATCACGGTGGACCTGACTTACGCGTCGATATGTGCAAACACCATGCGTGTGTCGCTGCGAACGCATCCATTTTGTGGACGCACGTTGCGCGACGTGATTTCCGTGGTAACGTTGTCAATTTCAGGGCCATTCGAATATAAAATTGTCTGGCAATCACCATCATTTTCCACACAATCTCTTTTTTATTGAATTTTCAGTGACTTTGTTTATTTATATTAATTTAAAATTATTTTTTAACGCTTTCATTTAACTTTATTAGTGTACTATGAAATATAAGCATAAGGGTGGCTGAAAAAAAACTGATTATTTTTATTTTTCGGGTTTCGTATCAAAAAATCATAATTTATCATGTTTTGAGAGAGTCTTCTAAAAAATTGGCTTGATACAAGCATTTTTAGAGGTCGCTCACGAATTTTGAAATTTTCAAAAATAGTCAAAATGTGATTGTACAAATTTTTTTTTTTCCTATTTTCGCTGTAGCAAATATTTTTAGATGTTATATAAATAAGTTCTACGAGGTTTTAGTTGAAAATATTAATTTAAAGGGTCAGCTATGAATTTTGAAAGTTTTCAACTACATTGATTTCAATGTTCTCGAACGACCTCTTTATGATATAATAGTTGCTGCCCCGGTGAACTTTGTTCCGCTTCACAATCGATGAATGTCGTGTTACGTTTACTTGAACTGTATTTAGGGTTTTATTAACGAAACAAAATAAATATCATGGATTTATTGAGTTTAATAGTTCATATAACAATAGGGTGTCAGCAAGACATTTGCTTAATCACTAACTAGAATATCGAAAAAATGATAATTTTCTGGTGGGTTTTGATGTTTTGACGTGTATTCCAATCTGACAGTATAACTGTAGAGGGTTGCAACTTGTTAGGGGTGTTTTTGGACTCTACTCTAACGAAAAGGAAATTATTATTGTGTATTAAAATATTTAACACTCCATTTTATAATTGTTTCCCATAAATTTGAAGTTTGGGGGTGTGCGATGGTCTTTAAAACGACGCTAGAGGGTTGTGGATTTTTTTTTGGTTGTTTTTAGAACTATAAATTGCATGACTATTTCGCTGAAATAATGCTCTATGTTCCCTTAAATCTTAATCTTGTCTTAGCCCTTCAATCAATTTAATTAAAAAAAAAAAACCCAAACAAATGAGGTAAAAATTTTTTTATTCAAACGGTTTTATTCACAAAAAGTGAATAATGGACTCAAAGATAGAAAATAATAAGCATTTAAATCATAAATTTGAGGCATGTTGAAATATAAAAAATGGTTTTATTTTTTTGTTTATAGAAATGCCCTAAATGCCTAAAATCATTTTCAATCATTTTTTACCCACACTATATATTTACTTTTTATAAATAAAACCGTTTAGATAAAAATATTTTTATCGCTTTTTATTTTAATATTAAATTTGTTATTTCTATTGCAAAAAAAAAAAAAAAATTATTTCAAGACAATTCGCACATTAAATACAGTTTTAACCATGAATTACTAAAAAATTTATAGAAATTTCCAGAATTATAGTTATTAAATATTAATTGTGTTTTATAAATTTAAGATTAAAATTGTCATTATTGAACCCGGCTTACCTGCGGCGTATAATGAATTTTTAACTATACTAAAATATCGTGTTTACCGACAAGCTTTAAGCGACTTAGGAAGTTGATTAGACGGTGGGAGATAAGGCCCGGTAATTCCTATAGGCTAAAACTCGAGTGTGATAAAAACGCCAAGGGGTTTATGGAGGTTAAAAAAAAAAATTCGGCACCGAGGCACACAGCAGCATGATCTTGCGCTCTGTGATTTTATAGATGTTGATGATCTAGAGGGTGAAAAAGCGACAGCAACGCTCTGAAGTGCTGCGCAGCTTAGAAAAAGTCATGATCCGATAACGAGTCTGCACTTTAATGTTTTTCCAGATACATGCATGTATACCCTGAGCTGTAACTCTGCTGCTCACTTTTTTCCCGCCTGTTAAAACGAGCGGAAAAAAATGTCCAACGGAATTTTTCGGCACATATACATTCCCGGTATAATTTACGGCCAAAGTTTTCAAGGCATCTCATTAATGTAGTATAGGTCTATAGGAAACCATTAAAACGATACACCATCCAACCGGATGTTCTCGTTTTTCCGGTTGTCTCTTTTGAATATAAAAAAAATAGAAAAGAATTTATTAGCCGGACGAACGTTCGTGAGCGATCGTTTCGGTTTGTGCCAATTTCAACTTGATTTAGTTGACTGGGCTACTACAGTCAGACTGAATGAGAAATCGATACAGAAATAGGGAGTTAAAGTCGAACAAATGCATTGTCTGCTTAGAAAAAAAAATTGGAGATAATAGAATATTGCCATTTTCTCGTAAATTAGTCTCTCGAGCATTGCTGTTGAAATTCATATCTCGGAAACTCTTGTTATTAAATGAACACAATGCGGATACTAACAACAACTTTATACATTCGGTATTTGAGTGAATGGAAATTTTTTTTTTTTTTTTCAGTGAGGAAAAAAAATTATCGCAATCCTATACAGGTCTGCATCAAAAATTTCTATGTGAATCATATATAGTAAAGGATTTTGTAAATATGGTTTCAACTGATATTTTGATATTATTATATGAAAATTTGCAGACAATAGAAAATACCATTTTTTTTTTTTTATTTTCAACATTTATCCTGCATCCAATAGAAAGAATTAAATTTTTTTTTTCGTCTGAGAGAAAGATCTGATTGAAGAAAAAATATAACAACAAAAATTGATAAATAAAATAAAAGAATTATTTGTCGTTAATTAATGGTTTGATTTTTGTCATAAATTGATAACGATGATTTAAATGTTCATTAAAAATTGATATTTTCCGTGCCTTTGAATAACTGAAAAAACGAAAATATCAATCAGTATGCAAGTATTTGATGTACTAAAATGTAATCAAATAAAATATAAACCAATATCCTTTTCAATTATAAGAACAAAAATTCAAGTATTATCAGGCTGTTATTTTTTATGAAATCTTCATCAACAATAAATTACATACGAGTGATTTTTCATGGAAAAAAGGCAAACTGTGTCACAGATTGCTTTAGAATTCCATCAATTTAAAAATAAAAAAAAAACTGCGCAGATTGACCGAGTCTCAATTTGACGTACTGAATATCTCGTGCAGAATGTACGATCGATCACCTATAAATAATTTATAATTTCACGACTAAAGTGACGGCGGGTTGAATAAAATTTATTGTATTGCGAGAGAAAAAAAAATACCAACCGCGAAAAGATTGAATTTTTCCGACGACAACACTCGACTCTGTGCTTGGCCCAACAGTTAGAAGTGCAATCGCTCGAGGAAATTGACTTTAGACAGCGCACAAAGGTGTTTGTATATACATACATGGACACACAGAGTTGCACATAGATTTGCACAATCGCAGCGAGCCTCGAGGAGCAGTTTCAAGTAAATTGAATATGCTTTGGGGATTGTTAACGGGGAGTTGCGGGGTTGAAAAGGATGCGTGAGGTATATGTAGCTCGAAGAAAGGCTGAGTGGTGTGAGGAAATGGCGGGCGAGTGAGTATTTCGCGCGTGTGGCATCTTGCACCACAATCCAGAGGTGCTCGACCGGAACCCAACAGATTCCCTGCACCGCTTCAGTTAAGGCTGCGCACGACGGCTTAATTGCATCCCGATGTGCTTCCAGTCGCACGTTCACTAGTGTGCCGCTTGAATTTTCCGCTCAACAAATCGACGACCGTCTTTCGTGCTATTGGCAGATTCGCAAAAATTATTATTCAAGAGAAGTATTTTCCGAGCTCCCTTGATATAGCCTTAATTACACATTTATCAAGAGTAATTAATTATTGATTTTATTATTCCTATGAAAATCTAAAATTTATTTTTCATGCAAATATCTCATTATTAATGGGATATATGAAATTTTTACAAGAGATCTTTTTTATAGAATTTTATTTTTACTTCAAAAAAGTACTCTTGTAAAATTTTCATTTATCACGTTTTTTCCAAGATATTTACAGAAAACGATGTCAATATTAAAATCGAAAAAATAAAATTAATTTTTTTTTTGTAATTAAATCGAAACAAAAAATTTTTTTTATTTATTTACATAAAAGTTTGATGGTAAAATTATTTATTTAAAGTTTTATTTGTTTATTTAATAGTATATTTTTGGATTTTTGATTATATTCTAGATGAGTTTTTTTTACTATAATATGATATTTCAATGGTGTAGGATGTTTAATATAGTTTTGTTGAGTGATATTTTCTTGAGAGACAGATAGAAGACGTCATGAATTTATTTAGCTTGATACGATAAAAAAACTGAAGCATGAATTTAAAATTACGCGGATAATGCATACGCCTTCAGTCGCTTTTTCTCTCTCGCTCCCGTTCATTCTCTTTAGCTGGATATATACATATCAAATACGGGAGAAGAATAGCGTCGCAGGGAGCGAGAGGAGGTGAGAGAGAGTATGGAGTGCGCGATAATGGACTTTCAGTGATAAAATGGCTCCATAGTGGAACGACTTACGCCTGTGCTGCTGCAGTAGCGTCGAGAGATGCTACGTAAGGAAACTATTAAATAAGTTGCACACATATACACAAGTATAGAAGATATATATATATCTTCAGGGTAATTTTCAGATAACGCCAATTATCCCATCCTGTTTTGTATATTACTGAAAACTAATTAGTAAATTTCATTTTACTTTCATCTCCCTTTTCATTCTCTCCTCAAAGACAATAGAACCTGATTCAACGTTTAAAATGCCATTATCAACATTATAAGATGGAATGAGAGATAAGTATTATATTTTGAATATGCTCAAACTTCACATTTTCACACAATTCAAGTCTTGCTTTCACAGAATTATTCATTTTGTTGAATTTTAATACAATTATGTCCAGTTGCAATTTTTTAAACAAAATTTTTTTTTCACGTTTTCGATGATGTATTTGAGTATATTCTTGGAAAATTTCAAACCAATCTGAAAAATATTCTGGAAGATACGGAAGGTTGAAAAATCGGAGGAGTTTTTCTCAAAACAATGTTTTCAAAGTCGGTGACCACGATTTTTCAAAAATGGATCAACCAATCAATCTGAAATTTTGACACAACCTTTTAAGATATATTCCTCAAGGATTCATTGACGAAATAAGATTTTTGATAATTATTTCTATTTTTTTAAAACAATTTTTTACGCAAATTTCTATCGAAAATCCAAATTTTGCGTTTAAACACTTGAAATTTTGTCATGTTTTGATTATCAAAATAAGAGATATCGTAGTCACCGGCAAAAATCTTTTTTCAAAGTGTGCTCAGGAGCGCACTAGATCAATATTTGTTCAAATTAATAGTGCGTTTGTAAACTTAGACATTGACACTATAAACTATAAACTACGCTTTTTGTTTTTGTTGTAAAATTTATTATAACTGGAAATATAACCCTTCAATAAAAAAAAAGAATACGTATTCTATTAATTGATTTTTTCGAATTATGAAAAGTATTTATTTAAAATTTTTAGAATTAAAATTTTGGAAATTGAGATGTATATCATGTAAGTTTGATCTGATGGAGGTTTTATTCATAAACGATTGCCATTTTATCTATTTATGAGAAAACGTATTGTAGATATTTTTTTGCGTGAATTCTTGGAATTTTCAAGATGATCTTGCAGCTCTAAGAAATGTTTAATGATGTTTTATACGAGTGAAAACGAAAATTCTCAAGTTATGTCATGCATTATTGAGATCATGTATGCTCAGCTTCACGAGTACTTGCTATCTAGGCTACTGCATGGTATTACGTGCAATGTTGCGTGATGTCGTGAATAGCCGTCATAAAGATGGTAAAACCGTTGTACTTGGCCGGAAAACAGCATGAATTTAATACTCAGAAAACACATTCAAGCTAAGTGGGAATCACTTTGTGAAGAGAAAAATATATTTTCTAATGTTTTAAAATACAAAAGAAGATGAAGATAAAATTTTTAAATTTTTCTTACTCTCTTATTGCGCGTGAAAAATATTTTTACACTTCACAGAATATTTTTCAGAGTGAAAAGTCTGAATACACTAAAAATGTCGTGAGTAGTGGCAACTTTATATTTTTAAAACATCATTACATTTGCTCAAAGAGTGTGCGAAGTGTTGAGAAAAAAAAAAAAACGTTTTTTTTTCCACGAATGAAATATATCATCATTAAAAACGCATATGAATTCAATTTAATTATTCTAGATGAGAGTAAAAAAGAAAATATAATAAATGTCTAATAAACAATTGTACGTTAGCAAAACTTTTCAGGAAGTCTCCACAGTCTGAAACTTCATTAACAGTACACTAATTATGCAAAGACTTGGCAACTAATGCAGGCTGCACCCCTCCCCATCTTTCATTTGAGTGGAAAAATAACAGCCTCTGCAGAAAACGTCTGCATCCAATACACACACATATATGTACTTGTGTATTTACCAAGTTTTACTTCAATCCACCATTCCCTTTCTAAAAAAAAAAGTAACGCACATTTCTTTTCACTCATAATAAAAGTAGCAACAGAGTTCGTTTCACCTGAGACTAGAAAACTTTAGATTTGTTCGAATCCCCCTCAATTTTCGAGTTTTTTGAGATACCATCTCTTTCAACAGGAATTGAATTTTCTTTCTACAAGTTGGATGAATCGCGGCTCGTGAAAAAAGAATAATCCATTAATTTTTTTTTTAACTTTGTAGAATGTAGAAAAAAAAATCACTTTTTCAGATTTATTCGTAAATATAGACTATTTTAAATACACACTATTTCATTTTTTTTTTGCTGAAATGCTTACTTGATACTCGTGAATAATTAAATACATCAAAGTCAATCTATTGAGATAAAAATTTTGGGAATTTTTCTGTCTCAGTTCACTTCATTGCATGTAGGAAGATTCAAGTTGATTTAATATCGCGTGATTAAAATCAGAAGGGCGTAAGCGTCAAATTGTTTAATCGATGTTTTGATCAATTTTCCGATAAATTACTAAAGCAATTTTTTTAGTAAAAATTTTCAAGTTATCTAAAGTCATAAGGGTATATCGACTAACTGAGTCTAACTATAAAAATACGTTTTCGCGACATTTTTATTGATTTTGAGTCGAATGAAACATATTTATGAAAAATTTTTTTTTGAGAAATTTTTAAGTTACTTAAAGTCATAAGGGAATATCGATCAATTATAACTCCTTGATATAAAACCTTATTTTCTCGATGTTTCACCTAATTTTAAGCCGAAAGACACATATACTTAAAAAAATATTTTACCAACTTCTATTCCAAAATTTATTTCAAATGTTATTTTTTAAATGATGTAACACGTGAAAAATAATATTTTTATATAATATTTAGGTTATCTCCTGGAAATCGAATTTGGTAATATTAAAATTTTAATAAACATTAATCTCTGGCTTCTGATCTCTTTTGATAAAATTTCATTTTTCACGAGATAAACTGGTTATTTGGCAAATGTGATAATAGTTGCAAAAATTTATATAGAAATAGTAACTCGATACTTTTAACTCACTGAAGAACCAGTTTGGAACTGTCGATTTATTTTCCACCGGATCCGATATCACCGAGTTCGCGGCACCGAAGCAATTATCTCTGATAAAGTCATGATGATAAATTTTGTTAAGCGACGACAGTTTTCTCACCCAACTTGGTGACTGTAAATGCGTTAATAGAAAGTAAAAAAGTTTAAATTACTATTTCTAAATTTTTTTTAACACAATGTTGATTTTTTAAATTTTAGATTGAGCCTGAAATTCAAGTTTTAAGATATATATGTATAAAATTGTTTTTTTTTTTTTTACGTCATTATATTTTTAAATCTGAGATTGAAGAGGAATTGAAACAACTTTTATTAGTTTGCGAAAAGACTTGATTTTCTCGATGGCATTCACTTTTAACTTGGATGATAAGAGCTTCTTCGATTTCGTCTCAAATGCCTTAGGCTTTTATATATATGTTTATATTGCTTACTCTTTCCGAACATTCGAAGTGGCTTCTGTGCAATGACAGCGACGGATCGATTGAACTCTTTTACTGTTATTTATCTTTTTCTTTAGAGACGTCGAGCGAAATAAAATACGTTGAGAAAAAACAACGAAAATAATAGAAAAAGTAAAGAATAAATTCTCACCTGCTGCTACCGACCTTTTCTCATCGACACTTTTGTCGTTGGTTGAACGTCAAGCTTAAAAAAAGAACACGGCAACATATTTTTCGCAGTATAACGAGTTTAACATGACGAAAGTTACCAGGGCTAATAGCAACGTCGTTTCTCTACGGAATAAATTATATCGACATAAATACATATCGTGGAAAGTTTAAGGAGCAAAAAAAAAAAAGCTTTTTCCTTGATCGTACAAAAAGCTCCGATGCACTTACAAAGGTAACAGAATTGCCCCTAACTTATCCTTTGATCTCACATGTTCTCATTAATGTTAGAACTCGACAAAATTTCTCTTGCGCACACAAATCCTCTGCCCTTCACATCACAGCGCGAGGACGTTCCGCCAATTACTGACAAAGTTCTTCCAGACAAGTTAAAGTTAAAGTTCTCGTAGGTAATTTTGAATCTGTACGTCCACTCTAGCTCCAACTAATTTTCTCCCAACCGATGCGAACTCTAACACGACCGGTCGCGGCCACCGCAGGAGGAAAGAAAAAAAATCACCACCTCCAGGTATATTAAGAGAAGAAAAAAATCAACAAAAACTGGCAAACAGCAGTCGACGACAGAAGAAGAATATCCAAGTGAATAGGACAAGATTTTCCGTAATTATTCAAGTACACTTGGGTGATATTCATTCCAAGTGTCCTTCAACACCTCAGACTGCTATATCAGACTTGAGCTTTTTTTCTCAACAGATGCAAAGGAGATGAAGCAATCTTGATCGCAATTTCAAAGCCAGACAATAGCAGTTGATGGTCGAGAAAGCAGATTTTATCGCAGATACGAATGAGGGAGAATGTAATTTAATCCGCCTAATGCCAGCTCTAAGAAAGCTTCCTAATTCCAGTAAATAACACGTTAGTACCCAACATTAACTCGATCTCTAGTTAACTCGACTACACGCCAATTTTGTGTTTGAAATACATATCCAGTTGAACATTTCATTTAGATAACAGTCAAACGAATAATTAACACCATCGTGTCAATTCTGCTTGCAATTAAAAGTCAACTTTATAATAACTATAGTTACAAACATATAAATTGTAATCAAAATTCAAGCTAACAATTCGAATATGCAATAATTTATTAGCTGTTGGAGTTAATTTGTAAGATTCATAATTAATGTAAATATTTTTGAATTTCCTAAATGATGTATGATGAATGGGTTCGTTAAATTACCAGCCATTATAAATTGCATCTGACTAATGGGTCGTACGAAACTAGGGGCCAGGATTTTTTTTATTGTCACCAGGGTATCTATATCTGGTCACTGATTGACTCCCATGGCCCGGATCGACCACATCGCTTCTCTGATCCAATCAGCATGAATTTATTCCCCGTCGACACGTCCACGTCATCATTGGTTTCACGTCAAGGATTTCTATCTTCTCTCGTATACGCCGAGGGACTTACTTGTGCACAGGCCATCAGGAAGCGTTTATCCCCGGATTTCACTCCCACACAATTGTCGAGATAAGTATTCTAATCCTTCCGGCTTATCGATTTGCACCCTCGGGGCACTCATCAGTTATGTCACACTCTTCTCGAGTCATTCTCGCTGGTTTTTGAAAGTCTAATACTCTCGGATCAGTGTGGGAGTCAATGGAACTTTTGATTCAGCAGAAATAAATTATGTTCAGTGATTCAGGTTGGTTATTTATAGGCAAAAATATACGGAAATTCTTGTAAGTTTTCTGCATTGTATAATTCTTCTTCTGTTTTGAGATGTTTGTTGAAGAGATTTGAAAAAAAAAAAGTTTTTTTTCGAGAAGTTTTTAAAGGGGTATTTCATAAAAATTTTTTTTGTTTTCCTGACTTTTTTTTTTTTTTAGTTTTTTTTTGGATAGCTCGGTGAATAAACTAGATGACAAAAAATATTTTTTTTTTTACTATAATTTCACCCGATTTTGAGTTATCGGTTTTTGAAAATTTTAATTTTTCAAAATATCTCGAAAACGAAGTATAAAATATCGAAAAAAATTTATTCTACATTTCACTTTGATAATATTTTTCGTTATTTCACTTAGTTTTCGAGTTATCGGCAAAAAATCGGTATAATCATGAAAATAGCGCAATTTCCAAAAGGTATTACATAACTGAAAATTTTTTTCTCTAGATAAAACATCATCAAACTTATTTTTAAAATTTATTCAATGTAAAAACAAAAAAAAAAAATACCGCTTTTGGCTGAACTAACATAGGTTTTACTTAAAAAAACGTGAAAGTAGCTGTACGACACGTTTATACGTCCTGTTGGCATTAGTAACGTGATATTCTCGGTACTATAATATTTATATAGAATTTTTTACCATCACATTATGTAAAGTTCCTTACTAAAAACTTTTTGTGCAAGAAGAAAATTTATTATATATCCGAAATATTTTTTCGACGTGTTAGGAGACGATTTAAGTAAAATTCACATCAAAAATTAATTAATAATTAAATAATTATCTCTACATAATACTCGTTGCATTTATCCAAACTCCAATTTTAATACTCAATGCATAAATAACCAACTGTATATTTCACCAGGAATATTGGCAATGCAAAGTAAATTCATACGAGGCAGAGGATGTGCCTTCAATCATACCGCACTAGAATTGGTCAAAGGTTAGCCACTTTACATCCAATATCCACGTCATCACCTTTAACAGGACTTTTCGTTTGATCCCGAATTCTGACGATGCATATACTCACCACCATATGACAAATATTCCCCAGTGTATTTGATTTGCAGTGTGGTTCTTTCCCACCAAGAATTAATAAATACAATGAAAAAACACCCCCTCATGTGTGCACTCGCTCACGTGTCTCATACCCTGAAAAATCCAACGCCAATGACAGCAATTTAGTGCAATAGAGATCGGATGGCCGCGTGAGTGCGGGTGGGTATAAAATCGATCAGGCGCGTGTGTTGCAGTAGATAAATCTTCGACAACCCTTGCAGCCACACCCCAGGGGACGAAGGCCAGCGATTTAGATGGTGGCGTTCAAGTTCACTTGTTCCCTGGATTTTTTTTCTTCCTCCTCACTGGCGACACTTTTCTCAAGCTGCGCAAAAGACAAGTATGGGCACGAAAAGCCACGGCGATATATACTATACTTTACACACGGGATTGACTGTCTCGGGGGAGGTGCGTGACACGAGACTCGAGGGGAATGAGGCATGCTCAATTTAACCTTGTGCACGTTAGGATGAGAATTCGAATCGATAGGTTGGTAAAAGGTTTTGTGCATTGGCAAAGATAAATTCCCAAACAAACCCTCATTTATCTCGCTGCTTAGCGTGGGAAAAAATGGAAAAAAACACCCTGGTGACTCTTGGAAAAATCCCGCAGTGGCCGACGAAATAGCAACGATAAAAAGCAGATCAGGACACTTGAAAGGGTTTCTCGTATAATTGCTTCTGCACCGTGTCTCCATTTATCTTGCGAGTTTCCACTTTCTGTCTCCGTGGGCTCGCCCTATCTAACACTAACCGCCTCCTCGTTCTCGTCTTTCGCTGCTCCTTTCCACCCACCGACTCATAGCCTCTAGGCATATCTATTACAGTGACTTCTTGTCCCATCTCTCTGCCTTCCTGCACCACCTACACACATTCGATCCCTGCCAGAGTTGGGGCTGCCAAATGCTTGCACTGGCAGTACGTCTTGACAATTACTGTCGCTTGCACCCTCATTCAAATCTTTATTTTCCGTCGCCTTTACCCGCCCCGGGTCCATTTGGAACGGGCCATTGGCGCGACTCTATCTCCGTTAGGATTTTCATGAATTTCGGATTTGACCGTTTCAAATTTAATGTTGGTTTTTTCTTTATCAATTTATTTAAAGGGTTATATCTAGTTGATAGGGTTGAAAAAAATGTTTTTTTTTTTATGAATTATTTCTAAGAAATAATTTTCATGTCAGTGTTTAAGTTTAAAATCGGACTAGTAATTTTTAAAAATATTGATCTAGTGTGCTTTTGAAGGAGATCTCCTGAGCGAACTCTATTCTATAAAATAGGTCAAAATTTTTTAGATAACAGAAAAAATCTAGGGATTAATCGACGGTAGAGTCCAAATTTAATTAAGTGAAAAAATAGAAATAATTATTAAAAATCTTACTTCGTCGAAGAATCCCTGAGGAATATATCTTTAAAGGGTTAAAATTTTAGATCGATCGGTTGAGCCGTTTTTGAGAATTCGTGTTTACCGACTTTTAAAACACTGTTTTAAGAAAAACACGTTTAAAATTCAATAGCTGCTACTTCAGCCGATGTTTTTTTTCCAACGCTCCAACGGGTTGAAATTTTTCAAGAATATACTCAAATACATGTGCATATAACCCCCTTTAATTTTTTGCAGGCTTATTTATTATATTGCACCGAAATAACAATTAAGACACATTAATTTTTTTTGTGGAAGTAACGTTAATTATAATTGAAAAAATATTTTATTTTTGGATTACCAAGTTAAACATGCATATGAATCAGTGATCTGAAAATAAAATTTTTGATGGCTTGCTATCAATATTTTAAAATACAGTGAATTCAGGGTTGTTTTTACGCCCGTCGACTAATTTTATTCGCCCGAAAAATTTTCCAATTTGTCAGTTACACTCGTGAATTATACACAGACAAAAAAAAAACCCTACAATATTTATTTGGTTATTTATTTTAATTATGTAATTTTGTTGATTGATATGAATTTATACGTGGTATATTATATTTCATTACGATATTTTATAAAAGTTACGACTTGACTGCTATATATACATATAAATGGCTCGTGAAAATTTTCCGGAACGATAAGTCATCTATCAAAATCTATGGCATTTTATTACTGCCCGATTATTATCTGAATTTTCAAGTTATATCTATCGATATCGGTATAATATTTTTGCATAATTCCAATTTTCCGCTTGGTCTAACAGTACGATCTACTGGATGAAACGAATTTTTGTAGAAGTTCTATAGAGAACATACCTCGAATTGCTTTCAAATGTGTACTCTGTCGAGAGCCATTGAATTTTTCTATGAATTTTATGCTTTCTACGGTGTATCTACTTTATGTTCCACTTTACCCAGTAATCATTTCTAATTGTTCTTTATGTTTTTTGTATTCATTGTTTGTCTGTTTATATATTTTCAATGTTCCCTCTACTTTGGACAATTGCCACTTTTAGGTATAAGAACAGAGAACTTGAAATTTCCCACTCATAACCGAGGTAATACTCTGAAAAAAAAAAAAATGTAAACCTGCCTTAGGTCGTTCAACGAGCTTACGTGATGGATTTTTTGCTTTTATGAATTTTTTTCATCGTTATTAAAGTGGAATACATAATTATAGAGAATAATATTTTACTTATTAGGTTAGATGTATACATTTTTTATGGGAATCTAAGCTCGTATACTATTTATGAAATTTTTTCCCAACGAGTTAACTCAAAAGGGAATTTTAAAGATCTAAAACTTTTTTTTTTAGTAGTACAGTTACTGTAGTATAGTTTTGTTCTATTATTTTATGCAATTGTATTTCCATTTCTATGCATCAAAAAAATGAAACAAACAATGGAGAAAAATTCGTGGTGAAGTAATTCAGTTTTAGCCAGAGATAATGGGATTTTGCAGATGAAAATTGATTTTTAAAAAATTTCATTTGAGATTTCACTAAAGATACAAGTGAAATGCCAATTCTAGAAACATGAAAAAATTCCGCAATAATGAAAAATACAAACTGGAAAAAAATGAATTTTTTTTTTTCAACCCAGAAATACTTCATTAAACAGTCAGACTAGTTGAATAATAATTTTTTTTTGCATTTTTTAGAATAAAAAAAGTTTTTTTTGCATTTTTTTTTTAGTGAATATTTGGAAAAATATGTCAAGTGTAGTAAAATAATTGCGGCACGGTGATGTTTGATGGGTCAATAAATTTGAATTGTTGCAATAAAATGCTAGAATGTTTATCTGACTATTGTTTATTCATCGCACACTCCAATTACACACCGCATATATAATTTCAAGCTAAATTTATACGAAATGAGGAAAGACGACGCCGACGAGAGTCGCTTTCTAATGTGCGGTTTGAAATTTCACGGATTCCATTTGTCTTGTTAAGAGCCTCTCATTCACCCTTGAGATTTCAAATTCCCCGAAAAGATTCCTCATTTGAAAGGTAGAATACGCGAAAAACATAGAATTCGATGCCTTTTGTTCAAGAATGCGATTACCTTGATGAACTTTATCAAAAGGACTTTCATTTCTTCAACATAACGATCCAAACTTTAAATTTGGAAACGATCCGACTCGATGGCTCTTCAACTCTCAATGTTTGATGATCTTTTTTCCAACTGTGAACGACTTTTCTTATCGCAACCTAATTTAACAATCCAAGCCATTACTTGAGTCATTATTTCCCGTCGTCAAATTCAATTACCAACCTGATTTCAACTTAATCATGAATAAAAATCCTTAATTCCAATAAAAAAAATTATAATCATTGTCTTAAAAATTTCCATTAGGAATAATTTATTTTTACCTGAAAGCCGACGTCACTAAAGCCAAAATTAGCTTTCTGTTTAAAATAAAGATATCTTCAAAACTACGGAATATAGAAATTTTTCTCAAAAAACTTTTTTTGTAGAGAATTTTATTAGCTACAAAAAAGGTCTCTAACATAATTTATCCAACTCGCATCCTTATCAAGGATATGGGCAATTAAAATGTTTCAAATTTTTTGAATAATACGAACTTTTGAGTTTAGCTACGCGTTATATCTTAATATCAATTAATTTCCTAATTTTGGAGCATTTTTTAATATTTTAGATGATTTTTTATTATTATAAAATATTTTAAAGTTCTCAAAAAAATTTTTAACACATCTCTGTACCTTATTGGGGCCGATCATTGGAGGCGATAAAAAGCCTACGATTTCGTGCCTACTGCTAAGTCTTGAACAATAATTTGTTTTTTCATTAAAATCAGTACTTTTTTTGCAACATATTTTTGCCAATATCCAAACACTTTTTTAAAAATTGCTACAAATCGATGTACAAGACGTAATTCAAATATCGCCCAAATGTTCACTTTAGTTTAATAAATATTTTAGCTAGTTTTTGATCTGTGCGAACTTTTTTTCGATTAGTTCGAGTCTAAAAACTATCAAATTTCATCTGCCTCAAAAGACCCTTATGTAATCGAGTTCAACTTTGACTTTAATCAAATTTCTCGGTTCTAGAGAATTTTATCATGTACAAAAAAACGTCTCTATCAAGATATGAGCGAGTAAAAAGGTTTCACATCATTTCACCTATAATAAAACGCAGATTTTTCCAGTTCTGATTAATCGCTAAAATTGTATTGAGCATATAACAGTGAAATCAGTAAGGCAGCTATAACATATTAGATTGCACAGATACACGGCAATATTGCAGTCGACACAGATGCACGACATAACCCTCGAGTGACAAGGCACTGATAGTAGACCGGAATTTACCGGCTAATTGATTATAATTAAATCAGGCCCTAGAGTGTCTTCAGGCCCTATAAGCGCCTCCGGGACGCTGCGAGCTATTTGAGGTATGCAAATGTGGCCTCTTGGATCTCATATTGAAAACTGGTATATTTCAAGAATGGCCAGAGGCAAGTCGCACCATTTCGAGATATTTGCCGATCGATTCGTGAGTGGAATTCTTCTGCTATTTACAATTGAAATACTCCTACACTAGTTCAGTGGTCACATCAAACACTCATTTGAAGCTCTCTCTCTGCCTTGGCTCAAAAGCTCTTAGCATCGATTCAACTACTCTCTCATATAAAGGTTGGAAACCACGTTCAAAGGCAAACCGGAAAATATAAATTCTCCACTGCTCCCCGATTTCAAATGTTGCGCTTACGTCACGTACTTTAATCTAGCCAAGAGCTTACCCTCTTGAAAGCTCGAAAACTTACGTTGTTGTCGTCTAGAGAGAACGGGTGAGAACGTTTTGACCTGCCTCGTTTTAACTTTAGCAATCACTCGTGTTTTCTATGACTCATAAAAAATGTACTATTATTGTGTAATTATTAAAAAAAAAACCTAACAGTCTACTCTGATAAATATCGAAGAAATAATTTTCCCTGAATTTTTGTTATGTTCTTCAGGGGTAATAAACTGGCTCTCGCCTGCCGGTATAGTAATAGATGACCAGAAAAAAAGCTCACTCGCGTGCGGAATTTAAGTTCCTATAACTGGACTTGAACGTTTGCCAGACGTAAAAAGCTCTTGGAGTTTTGCAGGACGCCCTTTTTCACCAAGGAATTATTTGGTAAGTTTTCGGCCAACCGCTTTGGCTACCGATAGAACGACCGAGAATAAGAGTTGGGTTACTTGGAAAATGTGCTTGTGTGCAGTTCTTCTAGATTTCTCGTATTTCCGCATTGCTCTATGTCGCGGTTTACCTTATAGCATCGCCGTCGCACACCTTTTCAACACTTTACGTGTAGCACTTTAACGTCTGTGCAGCATTTCTTCCGATAAATCCCCCCCGATTGACGGCCAATAACGCGAGTAAAACCATTTTACAGTGTACGATAGGGCACTGATGCCTCGCTTTTTCACCTCTCATGTCGTTTTGGGAATTTTCAATAAATCTTTGTTCCTATACGTACGTGGAAGATCGGTTAGACAAGTTTTTTTATTTTTTATTTTATATCACGATTGTTCACGTGGGTTTATTGACTTTTAAGGGTTAAATTTTTATTTATTATTCAGAATTATAAGGTAAAAGTAATTTTACAAAGCAAAAAAAATATTTTTTTATTCATTATAATTTCATTGTTTTGTTAAAAAATTCTTTTAAAAATCGAAAAGTATAATAACTTTTTTGTAATTATTAAGTTTTAATGATTTTTAAATTTTTTATTGATTATTTTTGATATTAATTCTTTGTGTGAATGCCTTGGCTGACTATTCGGATTTTATACTACTTATCAGATGAAAATAAGAGGAATTAATGATAGCATGATAATTTTATGTGAGATATTTTTGTGCAGCTATTCTGATTTACTTATTTTATTCTAGGCAATAACAAAGTTCTAGGTGCAAAATGCTTTTTACCCTCATTATCATTTAATTTAAGAGCGTCTGGTTGTCAGAAACGTGAGCGCACAACCACGATCTTGAAAATGATAAACGACCAATTTTATTGCCGCCTTTGGCTTTATCATAATTTCATCGCGTGACCAACTGGCGAAACATTCCCTCCAATACTATTATTATTATTATTACCGTTTGATGATATAGGCCATTGTCACAGGCAGCAATTTGTTCCTCAATAAGTATAACAGTTGTATTTGTGTTTGATAGCAAGTGGAAGTAATGTTACCGTCGATAACTTTTATGAAAGTGATTTATGGGGTGACATTGTTTACCACCCGGCACCCTAAAGCTTCGGCACACCCTTTAACGCGTTCGCCTGTCAGATTTTGTTCCGTCCGACAAAATTCACGGCTGTTTTTTTTTCACAATATACTTGAACATATATTGTATTTTTTTATATTTCAATTTTTACTTTAGATTTTTTGGGTAAATTCGAATTTTTCCAGGGCTTTCTGAGTGTTGAAAATTTTTTTAAACAAATCATTTCAAGTTCAAGTCGATGGGGAAGAACTTTTTTTGTTTAATCAATTTTTACTGCAGTTTGTAGAGTGAAATAAATTAACTTACCAGACACTGACAGATAAACTGTCCTTAGCAGGGGTGGATGAACACTGACTTGGCACTCGTAAACGCCAATGTCGCGTTCGGTGGCTGATCGCAGTAAAAGCCGCCAATTGTTCGGCAATTGGTAGTCCAATGAGAATCGGGAATCACTGGAGTATGTGTGAATCCCAAAGGTGAGTAAATGGAGCTCGTCGCCACGCCTGCGAACCCAGGACACCTGAAAAAAATTCTTTGTTGAAAATAAAAACTGAAAAATTGATTGGCGGCAGTGCGAAAAAAAAACATTTCCATGCAATTTCCTCTGCGTTCAATTTACATTTTTTTGTGTCATGCTTTTTTTTTTTTACTTTGATTCAGGGTAAAAAAAGTCAATTTACATTCTGAGCCGGGGTAAAAAAATCCTGAATAATATATTGAAGATATCGCGGACAGTCAATATGTGCTTTGCTATATAGAGTAGTCTTGTCGCTAGATAAGCAAAGGTCTTTGCGACAGGATTTTGCGGTAGAAGTACGCGTTCTTTCATGTTCTTTCATGTTGAATATACATAATATATTACGGGGGATGATTGATATAATACTCTCGGGAAGGTTCTAGGTGGCTTTGGGTCATGAGATGCTCGTCCCAGAGGAACAATGTGTAATTGGGATGAGAGATAGAGCCAGTGAGCCAAAAGTAGAGAATAGGAGGAATATGATAACCTCTGGAAAATTGCGAAACAGAGACTGGCAAACATGCCTGAGGAGAGGTGCACGAAATGCGACGAAAATTACTCGTCCGAGCGAGTCGACAGGACGCTGAGGAAAAGCAAGGTATATAAGAAAAGCAACAAAATAATACAAACACATGATGAATGCCGGAGCATTTGTTCGCCTGTATATATACATATTTTAGATCGTCATTTAGGCAAGCATCTACCTATATTTAACACGCTACGTGTGAGAAACATTTTGAAAACTTTTTTATTTTTTCACTGCATTCATATTTTTTTTTTTGTCGCTAGACGAATCGGGGTCGCTGGTGGAAACGCAAACACAGAAGAATGGCGAGAGCTCAGAGGGTAATTAAAACAAGTTGGATTTTTATTTTTTGCACAAAGTATGCACACCCTAGGGAACTTGGAAGTATTTATAATGATGGTAGTGATTTTTATTGTTGCTTGAAAAATTTCACGTCGTTGTATTTTCATTAGCTCTAATTCCAAAAAAATCTCAAAAAATTAAATAAGCATTATTTACATTATCCTTTGACTCAATTTAATTGTATAATAATAAAAAAATCTGCCGAGGATTATAAAGCCCTCGAAAAAAAAAAAAAAAAAAACATTTACATGAAAAATATGGACAAAAGATTTTGACAGAAAAAGCAGCTTTTAAAATTCGCACTTTTCACCGGGATATTTATAGATAATGTCGGTAATTAAAAAAATTACAGATAGTAAAAGAACTTTTTTTTTTACTACTGAAAACAAAATTTTTTAAGACTGAGCTATTTGAAAGGAATTTTAATGGCAAGGTATTTATGAGTGCTTTTTTTTTTGCTTCATGTATGCTGGCGTTTATCAAAACTCGATGGACTATAAGTCGTTCATCACAATTATAAAGGACTAAGTAGTGAATAATTATGCCTTGAAAACTTTCTCGAATTCACTGCCTTGATGGTTATGCCTTCTCCATTAGCAAGTGCCACATATACACACAGTGGGTGACCTTATTTAAAGTTTAATTACTCGAAGAATCTTTAGGTAAAGCTCGATGTAATCCCAGAAAAAAATTATAAATCCATCTCAAAGACGATGGGTAGGAAAAAAAGAGAGATAAAATAAAAAGAGACTGAGCTGTTGGGGAAAAGATGAAATAGGAAGCGACGAATAAAAGAAGAGGAAGGGTAAGACGATCCTTGTAATGCTACTTGGACAATTTGTAGAATTGCTGGACGAAGGGATGGGAAAATGAGGAAATGAGCCAAAGTATAAGAAGGAGGGGAAGGAAAAAGATAAGCCTTGCACTAAGAAGAGATTCATTTCATGGTGATACTCTTGGTGGTGGGGAGAAAAAAAAATTCACGGAAAGAGCAAAGTTTGAGTTTAATGAAAGAAGCTCACTCGGAAAATTAGCAAGAAAAAGTACATAAAACCAGAAATATATTTCACGAAACTGAAATATAACCAGAGAAAAATGGGTGTTTCGATTGTCTAGTGGAAGGAAAAAATTTTTTTTTTACTGATATATATTTCCTTCGGTACACTGCATGAAAGACGCATCAGCCAACGGAAGAAAGGGTGGACGTAAGCGATGACAACGAAAGCCAGACAAAGCTTTTACCATATATATTGTAAATGTACTCGCTAGATCTTTCCTTTCATCTATATATCTGCCTTCTAAACTTTCCATTCAAATAACTCTGTCTGCCCAAACGCTTTTCCTCTATACGGCAACATTACATCAATTTTTTTTTTATTTTCCTTTCCCAACGAAACCTTAAGATATTGTACTGTCTTGAAAATAAAAATTTCTTCATTTGAAATATATTTCATAATTATTTCTCATAAATTTGAGATTTGGGGGCGTGCAATGATTTTTCAAACGAAGCTACAACTGTAGAAAAAATATCATTTCTATAAGCAAAGCATTTATCGTTTTTTTATTATAAATAAAAATAGATTATTGGCCACGTGTGCCGAAAATGATTCTCGATTATCTCGTGGGATGATACAGATGGAAGTAATGCATTGTCGATGAGAGTTAGGGTCCTTTTGTTGATCAATGAATCGTAAACGATCTCTCGATCAGTGTTAATCGGCACAGAACGAGGCATGCAAGAGCGCCCGGCGCGCTTATCTCCATTATGGACAAAGATTACGCCGTCGACAACGAGTATAACGACGGTGTTTATCGAGGGCATAAAACGGAAAATGCCGCGAGTCAACGCGCACGTGGCACGCGGGAACAATAAACCGCCGATCCAAAATATATAACTACACATCCGAATATATATACAAATACGATCATGAGAGAGAGAGAGAGTGAGTAAAAAGTGTTGGGTGAAAACAAAAAAAAATTTGTGTATAATGACGGTGGCAGTGAGATTACACTGCAACTGACGGCTGTGGATTTTTTAATGGCTAGCCTCGAGGCTCGGCCAACGCATTTTTAAAATAAATGCCAGCAGTATATACTTGACGCTCACGTCGTCAATCAGTGATAGCTCTTGCATATGCATGGAAGTGATAGAATTGAAATGAAGGCCAGCAGCCGTTTATCAACTTGTCAATTCAATTGAAACAAGTGAGATTTTTAACCGAACTTTGTGATTATTTCGTCTAAATAATACCATTAAACGATCAACTATTTTTTTTTTACTTTTCATAAACATTTCACAATTTTATTCAGTGTTTGATCGATGTATCTGGCCATAGGCAAATGGAAAAAACAAATTTTTTTGACAGCATCAATAATGCTCGATTTTTTCACTTTGCTACGGTTATTGAGGTGGTATAATTTTTTAACAGCTGACATTCGGGTCTAAAAAGTCTGCAGGATCCATGAAAAAATGAGGCATTTTACCTACTAGTGCAGCTCGAAAGTGAAAAAAAAAAAAAAACGAGTTTTATCGGCATATGTTGTGAAAAAAAATTTTTTCCTCGAATTTACAAATTAAAAAAGTGTTTTTTACAATTTAAATTAGTTGACAGAAAAGTTTGATAAAAATTTAGTTGATTAATTTTAAGATTTCTTTGTGTAAAAATGAATTTTGGGAAATTTTTTTTTTTGTTCAGGTTTTTTTCCAGTCTATTCAGGGATATATAGTATCTTCAAGTGTTGCAATACAGCACTACACGAGAAGAAAAGTGGTTCGGGCAGCGGATTTCCGGTGCCGGAAGGATAGACCTCATTCCCTGTCTACTATAAGGAAACGAAAACGAACTTACATGTCGGAGAAAAATCTTTTTCAAACCCTTTTCCCCGAATAAACCATGAGATACTGCCGTTATAACGAAAATTTTGAAGGTTAAAATTTGGTACTAGTATATAACAGCCGTTTATCACACACTGGATACGATCCACGACTGACGTATAGTCTCGCACGGCAAACTCCACAATAGATAGGACTGATCTCTGACATTGTACGCATTCCAAGCGTTGGTATTTGCTTAATCAACATCAGATATCTCTTCATTCTCATATCACACCATCATTTTGAAATCTATGAATTTAATGGAGAAGAAATTCAATTTATGCATTCCAAAAGTTTTTGAAATATTATTATTGAATAGTGCGCCTATACCTTTCAATCTAGATTATTAATAGTTGTGGGCTATGGAAGTGTCGTCATGAATTTCTAGCACATGCATATGCCCGTCGTATGAAAATCAATAAATCCTAGAATCACCAACAATAAATCAACCCAACTATAAATAAACCTGTTTACTATTGTCGTCACAGTTGTTTCGCTTGTCAGCTCCAGAAAGCATTCCAAGCCCCATTTGTTAGCCCTGATGGCACGAATCTTGGTATTGAATTCAATGGCACAATTAGAGATCTATTAATCTCATTCGTGTTTTTGAACTTTTTCAATGTCTTATAAATTTAACTGTCAAGAAAATTCATCATTTTACATTTATTAAATTAACTTTTTATATTTTCCTCTTTTCATACAGAAAACAGATTTAATTTGTAAATTTCTAATTATGATTTGTAAAAGTCACAAATGCATCAACTGATAGTGAGTGAATAGACGGAAGAAGAATTGGAAATTAAGGCCCAGAGAATTGTTTGAATCCTAATGGAGCTTAATGAAGCCATTGGAGTGGTGTGAAAGCAGTGCATGAGAGGGTTCATTGCTTGAATCGTCTGCTAGGTGGAAGGAAGAGCTATTGTTATCACCAGTCCCACCTGCTGGATCTCGATACTATGAAGCTGGGTAATCGAAAGGGAGGAAAGCCGGCAGCTTCCAAGCAAAGGCACCACCAACTTCATACCCACCGTCAGCTTTCGCTAGAGCCATTTATACTATCACAACTCTCTGTCTCTCATGCTTCTGTCGTGCTTTGAACTTTGGATGAGAAACTCAGCGCATAGCGAGGCCATGTGTAGTCGGAAAACTTGATAACTGATAAAGCTATTTGCACAGTGTTTCCATTGCTTCAGGCATCTTGGGAGCTCATCAAATAAGCATGAAATTGACATCACTTATTTACAGTTTCATCAACTTGGAATTTTTTTACCCCCGTCGCTGAATACACTATTGATGGGGCAATCAACATTTTTTTTTGTTTGAGGTTTTAGACTTGAATTATTGTTTATTGGAGGAGAAAAATACGAGTTGGTGGTCAATGACTGTTTGTTGAAGTAATGAAATATAGGTACGTGTCACAGACACCACAGGGAGGCTTAGAATACTGTTATTCCTTAATTCCGAACTCATGCTATCTGAATAATTTAGCCAGACAAAGTCTCGCGGTTTCCCGCGAACTTCGAGTCACGTCCAGAGGGGATTCTCACGCAAGTTTCACCCGGGGAAACTTGATGGTTCGATGAATTCGTCTAAATCGCTAGAAAACAGTTTTATGAGTGTTCAATGCAGTAGCCTTGTAGGGATTAACAGTATCTACCGATTTGTAAAACAAATTGGTAGATAGATCAGTACAATAAATAAATAATGAAATTTTTTATATTAAAAATATATTTTAATTATATAATTTTTTTCTGAAATAATTATAAAATAAATATAGGAAGATTATACTCCAATGAAGGAATGTGAATACTATTATATAAAGAGGTCGTTCGTGGATATCAAAATCAATGTAGTTAAAAACATGTAAAATTCATAGGTGATCCCTAAAATAAATATTTTAAACTAAAACTTTATAAAACTTATTTATATTAAATGTAAAAAAATTTGCTACAATCACATTTTGACCTTTTTTGGAGAATTTAAAATTCGTGAGTGACCTTTAAAATGCTTGTATCGGGTCAATTTTTTTAGAGTGTTCTTAGAATATAATCAATCATGTTTTTTTGATACGAGACTTGAAAAAAAAAAAAAATATTCGAGCTTTTGGGCCACCTTAGTATATACTAAATAATATTCTAGATCATATTATATACATAATTTATATAAATAATATATGAAAAATATAAATAAGAATATCGGCAAAAGGTTATGTATCTAAAATGTATTTTTTATACAAAAAAATTATATTATTTTAAAATAATACATTTTGTAAATATTTCTTTATATTCAAAAATATAAACATTTTGTGTCTTTTCCCATGGGGTTTAAATCGGAATGCCGAAATACTTTATGACAACAATTTTATAAGCTGCATTAGTTTAAGTATATTTAATTCAGTTGAATTAATATATTGCATGAGAGGATTCTGTGATACGTAAATTCTCCAGGTCTCTAAAGTAATATCTAGCGTTATATTAACTGCTCATCCAAAGTGTGTAGGTACTCTAAATAGAGAATATTCAACAGAAAGTTCAAAAGCACTTGTGGACACTAAACTCGTGATTACAATTTCGTTTGTCCACTTTCAGCTTTCAATCCTTGGTAGCAATTAGTTGGATATAGCAGCTAGAGATTTCTCCAACATCTGTGAGAATAATCGCATCACCAATACACATATATATCTTAACAAATTATATTTTAAACTCAAGTGTATTATTTTCAAAAGAACAGCTCTATAAAATTTCGGTATACGTGAATGCCAATGTGTATACATGGTTTATGTGCATTTCACAAGCTGAGTATCAATATCAGCAGAGCAAACGCGTGCTATTCATTGATAATATGAATTCCCCAATAATTTTCAAAGAGAAATATTCACCATGTACATGCCGAGAATACTCTGGTGGCCCACATGATGAAATAATTATGAGCCTGTCGCGTGAACGCTGCTGGATAATTTTAGCATTGAGGTGAAAAAAATTTGTCTGACGATCGCGTTGAGGAAAAATTTGTTATTTCACTAATTAAGCTGCGATTAGAGTGAGCAATCGAGTGAGAAAAATCTCTGCAGACGCTATACTGGGCAAAACTCTCTGCTGGAGATGAAAAAGACGAGCAATATCGAGAAATATCGCGCATCATTGAAGAACGGCGTGCGATATGCGCATCGAGGCAGCGTTCTCTCATTTACCGCACACTACGCCACCCCCTCACCCCCTGGGGCGGACGACCCTGCAATTAATTTACCGTAACCCACCTCGTAAACGTCTCTAGTTAATTAATGGTTGATTAATGGTGTGCCCCTTTGGTATGGTGTGAAACCACTGGCACTGGTGTTTAACGAGTGCCAAAGGCAAAGACACAGAGGCTGGGTTCAGGATGAAGAGAGGGATTGGGGAGAGCTTGGTCGTGTGAAATAGCGCGCTCATCGCACCCTCATCTTGTCACTCGGCTTGAATACAAAACACACAGATGTGTGAGACCAAAGCTTTGCATGATTCAAGGGTGTCACTGTCTCGCCGCATACTCACACCGGGTTTTCAGCCATATTTTTATATGCGAGCACTTGAAAAACCGGCAAGAAGACTCGGCTATGCTTGTATTCGTTCAATTTACACACGGTTTTTTAATAACGTGCCAGTAAAGGATATTTTGATGGGTGTTTTGTTGAGTAGAAAAAAAAATGCATTTTCTTGTTTCACATAAATTGAGGTTGAACTGGTGTGAGGACTTATTAGAAATCGATGAAAATTGGTAGATCAGTTTCAAATTATGCCTTTGATCGATCAGTAAAATTTTTAAGAGATTTCGCGTCAGTGAGTGGAGAAATTAATTCGTAAAGTTTGACGAAAATACAAAGGCTCCGATGATTTTTGATATACAAAAAATTCAGGATACTTAATAATTGAAAAAAAGTCCGTCGTATTTAACTTTTTTTTTCTCTCCCATGGAAAAAGTTTTATAAAAAATTATAGTATTTTTGGATATATTTAAAATACTTACAAAAAATATTATTTTAATACTAGAATTATGAAAAAAATCTATAAAAATTATACTCAAATATATATAATAATAATAATATATAGAGAATATAAAAAAATAAATAATATTCTAGATTATATACATAATTTACATAAATGATATATGAAAAATAAGAGTTTATTTTTAATAGATTTATTTTATAATTATTTCGGCAACAAATTCTGTATCTATCTTTATTTTAAAAAAATTATATTATTTTCTATTTTTTCTATAATTTTAATAAATCAATCATATATTTTCTCAATATTTTTTTTTATATATAAAAATATAAATTTTTCAATTTTTTTTTCTATGGGGGCTTGATTGATAATAAAGAAAACGCGTGATATAGCCACTTATTTAAAAAAAAAAAGAGTTTTGAGTTCGCATGAATATTCAAATGTATGCTGGAATATTCCAATAATGAAATGGAAGGCATTTTGTTGGTTTGGTAAAAATTTCGGTAAAAATTTTTAATTTCCTTTCATTGCTACACGGCGAACGCTAAAAGATAGGGTTGGCAATGCTGCCGCACCACAAAAAACTCATATGCCCGTACAACCTCAATTTGTGTAATGAAATTGAAGTATTCGACAATTATCTATATTTTATCAGTGGTTTTAAATTAGTCAATGATGATTTTTATTATTTTTTAATTTAATTTTTTCTTTAGGTTTATTAACGTAAATTTTATCTCTAGCTCTTTTTTAAGTGGATATTGGAACGAGTTTGTTTCAACACTTTTTCAAGCATGATAATTTAATCCGCTTATATTGTTAAATTTATAAACAAAGCGTGGTAAAAATTAATTGCATATTACGGTAAATTAAAAAATTTAATTTTTATCGACTAATTAATCTTTCATTATTGATGGATATAATTGAGGATTTTTTAAATTGATAAAATAATACTTGAAATTCGATACTTAAATTATTTCGTGTATACATCGAAAAACAACGGTGATTTATTATTTTCAATCAAATTTTCGTTGTTAAAAATGTCACTGGGCTAGCTATTCTTGATAAGAAAAAAAAATCGTAAAAGGGTGAGTTAGATTGACCCGGATAAAATTAGGACGAGAGATAAGGTCGTGCAGAATGATTCTAGAATTCTTCGCATAGGGAGCGATAAAATGGAATTACTGTGATAAATATTCCTCCTGTTTTTTTTTCTTCGTTTCATATTTCTATACCTAATACTTTGTTTTTTTTTTTTTTACAAAAAATAACGATAAAAAAAAAAACTCTGCCAGCCAAAAAACCATATTTCAACAAACAGACGAACGCGCAAAAAAGAAAAAAAAAAAATTAAAAATTGCTCATACAGAGAAATTGGAAAGCAAGTTGAGATGACGTCTGGGACTCGATTCATCTTAGCTCCGGGAATAAGCCAAGAGATTCGACTCGATGACGTTATATACTGTGCTCTACACGAAACGAAGATTGAAGAGGACACAGAGTCCAAACGCGCGTGAGAATAAATATATAGGTATATAAAACTCTCGTCGAAAAAAAAAAAACTAGAAATAGTTTTGACTGTTGCAATAACGCAACTTGACGTTGGGAACAAGCGAGATAAATTGTTCTCTATAAATTTTCTAGAAGGTTACAAACGGTCAGTACACACATACTCAGCACAGGCAACCACATCAAAGTGTACCTACAACTCGGGCAAATCAACTTTGAAACTTTGCCAATATTTGCCATCTAGAAATTTAAATGAAAATACCAGCTATTTATTCAACTTATAGCAACCAATAGACCAATCATGTCAGATTAAAATCTATTTTCAAACTAAACTGCCCTACCACCGAAAAATTGTTGAAAACTTTTTTAATTCGACATTAAAATAGAAATTGTGAATATAAGTATAATTTTGTAATGAGAATTTTATAAAACTAGATCAACAATGCGTGCTCTGCACGCTAGAAAGAAAACTATGCTGTGGAACAGTCCTATAGTGATTTTCATTATATAGACTGGTTTTTATACGCCATTTGATGCATTTTCATCTTCAATATGCTAGGAGCATCCTTCTAATCGAGCGAGGTGTTTCAGCTTTAATTTCAAAGGAAAAATGATTATTTTTAATCAATTTTGACCTTTCGACGTTTATTGATATAAATAAAATTTTTCATTTTCGCCAAATTCTCGAGCCGTGATATTTATTTTATTTTTCTGAACTGCTCAAATGTTTTAAAAAATTCAAATCAACGCGAAAAATCTTGATTTTTACAATTTTCGAGTTTTTCAAAATTCATACTTATATTTTATTTTTAAAAACTGTTTTTAAAAAAAGCTTTTAATTAACATCCAAGTGGAAAATATTTGCAAACAAAATTTCATCGAAAACCATTGATATCTGATTTTTTATTGAAAAATACAAATTTTTAAAATTTTCGATTTGTTCAAAATTTTTGAGTCACTATATTTAATTATCTCTTTAAAATTACTCAAATTTTTTCGAAAAATCTAAATCCACATAAAAATTACTATATGTATGCAAAATTTGGTCGAAAAATATAAATTTCTTAAATTTTAAGATTTTTCAAAATTTCTCAAAAAATCACTATCTACGTGGAAAATACTATCTAAAATTTCGTTTAAAAAGTCGATATTAATTCGTTACGAAGAATTTTTTTATAAGGCAAGAAATGTTATATACTAGAATCATCAAGTTAAATACCAATCAGCAATGTGCTTAAATTCAGTGCGCTTAGAATGCAGTGAAAAAAAAAAAAAAATTAGCACGACATTGCAATTACTGCCTAAC
Organism: Macrocentrus cingulum; assembly: GCA_002156465.1. Lineage (NCBI taxonomy): Eukaryota > Metazoa > Arthropoda > Insecta > Hymenoptera > Braconidae > Macrocentrus > Macrocentrus cingulum. The sequence goes on along the minus strand of MVJL01010869.1, from coordinate 14,288 downwards.
TGAAAAGTGCAGGAAACTGCTACTTTACCCCACGAGTATAGAAAGACTTATAATTACACAAAATTATGCTGTACGGTAATTACCCGTTCATTGGCTGTACGACCACGTCGTGGTGTGCTAACACACCTCAAATATACAGCGTAATGAAGTAAAGCAACTTTTGTATAGCCCGAGGGCCAGCGTTTGCTATATAGCGAGCACACAGAGGGCAAGAGCGAGAGTGTAGACTAGGCAGAATCTGAACTACTCCGAAAACTTTAATTAACTTCCTATACAGTAAACTGCATTTGGTGATAAGAAGTGCGGAGGAAATCGTGAAGCGAACAATTGAATAAAAAACAAAATAAAAAAGAACCTTCAAAAAAGCCTCTGTTTAAATAATAGCAAATAACAATGAGCAAACTCGAAGGCTCGAGTGAAAACCATTAAAAGTTTTGATGGGAAATGATTATGCTGCTCGCACAATACGTAGCTCGATCGTAATGTACTGATATAATTGAAATGGAACAGCAATTAACATTAAAACGTTTCATAATTTTCCAATAAAATCAAGCATCTCTATAATTTATGTATTGAAATTTGAAGAATTACGCATATATACAGTAAATCAATTTCGATGCACATTCAGTCATGTAAAATTCATTGATAAAATCCATGTATACGCTGAAGAATATGATGTATATGATTTATATATGTTATATGTATAATCTATTCAACGTGAGCCAACGATGGCTGGATATTTTACGATTAGTCTCCTCGTAAAAGCTGAGCTGTGAGCTATATAATACATTAATCACTTTTAGATGACAATGATGGAGTAGTACTCAACATAGTTGACGCATTACGGTTTGTATTAATACGTGTAGTAATAATAATCTGAGGTGTGATGTCAGTGAAATTGATTGAATTATGAGGGAAAAGTCGTCTGATAAATGCCAAAGTCTGTAAATTGTTAGGAAAACATATTGTGGCTTAATAAAAAAATATATCAGGCCATAAGTGAAAAACATGCTCCTAGCGCATACGACGAGAGTTGGCATTCTGCCGCATCGTCCAGAGTAAGTAACCTGAACCCGTTAATTCTAATAATCAGTGCCGCAGAGCAGAGCGCTGAATCGGGCAAATCATCAAGCACAAAAAAGCCTGTACACGTACGGCCATACGCCTCGCGGCAAATGAAGGAAAGTCATAATCGCTTTCCGAAGCTATAGTCATCATTGCAACTCGCGGGCTGTGTGTTATTAGTATTTTTTCATGTGAAACAAAATTTTGTTTTGTCTTTTGAACACGGGGAAATCAATTGTGAGGCTGCATATGTCGTTATGATGACTACACCCGTCGTATAGACGAATAAAGCAGTATACTAAGCTCAATGACTTTTGTACACAATTGGTCAATGTGATTTCGTCGGAAATTTCACGACGATAGTATAGCAACTGAAAATATGCCAACGCTGTGCAATAGCCATTTGGGCCAATTCCACTTCGGTAATAATGGTACAATCATAAATATACTCCTAGAGGGAGACACAAAAGGGGTGGAAATTCACCTAGCTCTATGTATATGGAATTTCGTTATATCGCCTTAATATAGTGATGCTAATAATTTCGGACCGATTTCACATGACCTATATACGTATAGCAAATGATTTTATAATATTCTAGTGAAAATTAATTAACAGCAAAATTCTGTGTGCTTTCAGGGGTTCAATGTAAATATCAGGGTATAGCGTAAACAAACTGATTATTTTGGTTTTTTAGTCTCATTCGAAAAAAATTATAGTTCGAGTACAAGCATCTTGAAAACTTGAAAAAAAAAAGGTCGAAATTTGATTGCAAAATATAGAAAATGATAATAATCACAAAAAGTGATGCGAAAAAAGGAAAAAAAAAAAATTGTTTAAAATCAAATTTTGATGATTTTTGTAGATTTCAAAATTCGTAAACGACCTCTAAAAATGCTTAAATCAGGCTGATTATTATAGCGAGCTCGTAAAACATGATAAACTATGTTTTTTTTTTTTGATGAAAAACCCGAAAAAACAAAAGATATTCAAATTTTCTTGGATTAACTTTTAAAACCTTTTTTTCTGTATCTTGACTTTGGTTATTATTATTTTCAACCCGAATTTCATCATATGTGGACCCTTACAAAAAACCTGCGTATAAGCCGGCCAATTTTCCTCGATGGCGTTCAACATGATATCAGGCACTTCCAATCCTAAGATTCCTACCCAGTGGTATAATTTTCTCGTAAACTAAATCACTTGCCTGTTTTTTTTTTTTTTTGATGCGACCCCCGACGTTATTATTTACAGCCTATCCATGTATCTTTCATATACCCACGAATGATTGATGAAACTCTACTGTTGCATTGATTTTAGATTAAAAAAAAAATGTTCACAAGGAAAATTTTTGCATGTTTTTATTTTATTCTCCACGTAAATTGAAGATTATAAAAAAGTTTTCTCGTAAAAAAATCCGCCAAAAAGAAACCGTATTACTCGATGTAAAAGTTTTTTTTCACGTTTTCAAAGGGGATTATAATGATTTTTACCTCAACAATTCCGGATTGAAAATAAATTTCTAGAAAGTTCATGGTACAAGTTGTAAAGAGGCCTTTCTACAACTTATTTCCATCCCTGAGCAACACTTTGGCAATGCGCAGACATTCGCGTATACATTTTATCATCTTAAAAGTTGTACATGACTAAAAACATTACTGTCTAAACACTTTTATATGTGTAAGAGTATGGTTTTTCACAGTTTATAATTTTTTTTTCGTCTCTAGAGTAGACCGAGCCTATCGTGACTGGCGAAAAGTTGCATGAGAATTGCAGAGTGACCCAGAAACACGAAGAAAAAAAAACAAACAGACAAGAATAACCTGAGAACAAGAGAAATTTTTACTATTCTTTTCTAGCTCTCCAGTAATTTCCATCCCTACAAGATAACATTAAATAGATAATTTAATTTTCCATGAAAATAAAAGGTATTAATTTTGTTCCTACATATTTATTTAATATTATTAAAGTAAAAAAGTTACTGCAACTAATTTTTCGAACTGTTTCAAAAGCATTTAAGTCTATCTTTCATCCGTTCTACGTGAATTCTCATGTATACTACACGAGAGATTCACTCGGTATCATCAAAAATCACCTAGCAAATGTTCATTTCACAGTGCGACAGTGTTTGCTGAACATGTTCACAAGCTTTGCGCCAAGGTATTTGTAATACACAAAGCCTCTTAGTGCACTGCCGGCTTTATTATTTCAGCCCAATTCCCACCTGACAGCACACAATATATTTATGCATCTATGACACATATTTTTTAGTAGAATTTTTAGTAAAAAATTTCCAGTACAAATCGAACTGGAAATTTGCCAGACGATTTTCACTGATTCTGTAGTATTTCAAGCTCCTCCATATAATATGCATACTTTTCTCTCAGACAAATATTTCAGTATATATTTTTTTTTTTTTCATGCAAACAATATCGCGTTTTTATACGGTTCACTGAAATTCGATGCGGAAACAATTGACTATGCATGCGAAAATCACAGGAATTTTCTTCTGCTTTGTTTTTATTAAAAGAAAATAAATATATCATAGTGAAAAAAAAATTAATCTCTCTTAGAATTCGAGCATTGAGGAATTTTAATTTTTAGAAAATTACTTAGGACAAATTATTAAGAAAATTTAAGGCAGAATACACAATAGAAAAGCAATGAAATTGAGTGGATGATGTAGCTCGAGTATTCGTGGAATTTCCTTTGAAAAGTATCAAGTACAGAGCACAGGGTGATGGTCATAAAGACCGAGTGCCTTTCGACAGTGAAACGAGGTCGAAAGTCTCTCACGAAGCTGGTTGTCACGATGAAAGAGCGATAAATAAAAAAGAAAAAAAAAGAGGGGACATAAACAAGAGACGTGCTAACCAGGCCAAAAAAACAAAGTAAATAACTTGAAGCAAATGAAATAGCAATTTGTTAAATTACAAGCTGAGATTGAAATGTAAAATTGATTTCAAAATATTCAATGAATATTACTCATGAATGTGGAAACCAAATAATTCACACTCACAGTTCTCTTTTGCAAATTTTCCACTCGGCAATGAAGGTGAACCGATGCACCCAACTGAACAGTGATGTTGCTATCGAGATCTTGGAAAAATGGCCGGGGTTCTGGGGTGGCACCATCTTCAGTTGCCGAATTATCCTCTTCATATACCTTGACGATGAGTAAAAAAAATTATTAATCAATTAAACGTACAGAAAATCAAATTCTAGAAAAATCTTATGTTAAAAAAAATTAATAACAGATTCCATACGAAAATTCTTCTTAGTTTTTCCTTCATTTTCGTGGATTACTCGATAAATGCTATAACATCCAGACTAAGGATCTAAATTTCGAAAAAAATGTTAAAAAAAATTTTCAAAAAGCATTTTCACTCGCCATTAACATTTTTTATTTTGTTTAATTCTGTGATTTATTTAAATTTAAATTTCTATCAAGTTTGACGATTAACTTGAGAGTCGTACTTTTGTTTTTTTTTTTAGTTTTATGGTAAATGATGTGAGAAATAAGTGTGCATAATAATTGATGGTTTTCTCAACGTTGGAAAACCATTGTCAATCAGTTGAAGGTATTTAGCAAGCGACTAATACCCAGTTGTTTAAGTGAACTAGTCGGGTTGACGTGCAGAGTCTCAGAGACAAGCAGTGTGCGGTGAAATAATTAATTCTCGTGCTGCATGCAACGTCTTCACGTCTAGTGCAGAGTCTTTCCCGAAGCATCTCTGACGACATGAAGTAAACGGAAACAAGATGGGGCCGGGACAAAACGAGATCGGCGTAGATATTCTACAAACATATGGAAATTGATTAAATTTAGAGCCTGTTTCTCGCTAATTAGAATCATCCTCTGACGCTATAAATTCATTCCTATTCTGACGTATATTAAGGGGACGGAAAAATATGAAATATAAAAATGATAGAATTTTAATAATTCCAAAAGAAAAAAATAATAAAAAAATGTATTCCTATATCAAACTACTCTACAGTGTAATATTGAAATTGACGCATACATACATCAAATATCATTAAGGAAATACTAATGACATTTTTAATTAAGTTTTATATAGCGTACCTCAGTAAAGGGAGAGCTTAACTCATGCCACAGGGACTTTGGTAGATTTTCCAGGCCTGGGAATGGCTTTGATCCTGAAATAAAAATTTTAATGTATACTATACTTTTTATCTGCACATATATTATAGCAAAATAACAGTTATTAAATGACGCATCATGAAATCTTCAAAATTATTTATCCGATTGAATTGTGATGAATTTCTTTTTTTTTTTAATTTTTCGATCATCTGCATTTTTCATTGTCTCGCACAGCTACCGAGTTATCTGACGAAAAAAATTAAAATCTATGGAATCGAGAAAAACTACCTTTCCCAATCGAAAAAAAATTCTACAATCCCCCTAGCGTCGTTTTGAAGATCAGCCACTCTCTTAACCTGAAAATAGTGTTAAATGTTTTAGTTTGCAATGGTGTTTTTTTAAAAGTTACTTTCGGGTCTAAACAACACAAAAAAAAATTAGCAACCCCCTGGAGTCGTTTAGAGCCTATCAGCCACGCTATAGTATTTTGTATAATATAAGTTAAATTGTTTCTGCGTGATGATTGAGTACCTGTAAGATGAAAAAAAATTTTTTTTTCATTAAATTACAATATTTTTCAGCACAGGAACTTGAGATATTGAATGACAAGTCATCTCGCGACTATACAATTCGGGAAAAGCAAACTTCTCGACTCAATTCTCAACACCTCAACGCTCTTATCAGACTCGCGCACACTCCCTGTGTGTATGCCTACCCGCTCTTAGACTTGCTCCGCATACATTATTGGAAGATACTGGCGTATACACACGACTTATAAGCTTAGTTCTATCATGACGTCCATTCTCCTCCACGCAAAACCAAAACTGAAGGAATAATTAATGATTTTTTATTTAGAAAAAAAATTTTTCTTCTAAAATTTGACTCAAACCTCATCCAAGTGATGTAAAAAATTTTTTTTAAAAACTGAAAAAGTTTCAATTCAAGAGGTCTCTAAACACTTGTGTGAAAATAATTTTTTTTTTTTCAAATTCTCATCACGATTTTATCAGCAGGAAAAAATACTTTTTCTTCCTCACGCTGACAGAACGTTTGAAATTAATTCTCCGGAACTCACTGTCGTATTGCCGAGATAAAATAATAAATTGCGCAGAAGATTAATCATGGAAAATACCATTTCGTATGTCGTGTCACACGTTGCGTGATAAAGAGGGAATAAGGAATGGTGAAATAATAGAATTGTCAGGCTGACGACGAAGCGCAACGGTTGGCACTGTTAAAGCAATTTTGTGCGAAATTCGTTTAAGGGTAGGTGTATATATAAGTACAAAGCCCGTGCGCGCATCGAGTCAAGGTAATTTTTCTCGATCAGTTTCGACACCATTTGGACGTCTGAGTCATTCGTCATTCGGAAAAACCTATAGCTCTTGTACGCGAAGCACACGGATCTTGTGCATGATCACGTCGCGAGATCGTTTTATGCCTAGCAGATATGTACACTGAAGTATCCTTGATCGGCACTTGCTCGTTGAATTACATTTTCACGGTTGATTGAGTTAGTTGCGTGCTGGAGAATAAGAATAATCTCGCGGGAATTTATCAAACTCCGAGATGTTATATTCTCTATACATATACAATTGGAAAAAACCAATCCCACAAATGGCGGAGAATTTAGAGGGGTCGACGTCAAGTGTTTATCACAAAAGTGGATAACATGCTGTTTATATTCGCATTTAAAATCTGTTGTGAATAAATTATTTTTATAAAATATACTGTATAGCATATGCTCGCTTTGCTGGGGGAGTTTTTTTGTAGCTGATAGTTCAAAACAACACCAGGGGGTTGTTAATTTTTTTATACGTGTTTTTTAGGCCCTAAAGTAACTGTTGTAAAAATATCATCGCAAAGCAAAAGGATTAACAACATCTTACATATTTATTTCTCATGAATTGATGCCGATATCAATGGTTCGCTCCTTGTATGGTATTATCAGTCCGAGGATTTTATTGCATTTACACAAACAAGAGAGTAAATAGTACGATCAAAGTTTTAATTACTGATATTTGAATATTTTAAAAATAAATTTTTTGCTCATGGTTGTAAAAAAAAAAATATTAAGCTGGAAAAAATTTTTTTCCGTAATTTTTCACGCTGGCATTTATCATCAAAAGAAAAAAAAATCCAATCATAAAACGTAGAGTAATCGTTCAATTGCTGTAAATGCCTTCCCGTTCATATCACTCGTTCTTTATTTTATTTTTATTTTCCTTTTTTTTTATGAGAGCGTTTCTCCCGCCACGATTTGACCATTTACCTCGGGAATTTTTTTCATTGCAGTTCATCGAGAATAACGAAGCGATATGTGTATGTGTGTGTAGTAAATTTACGACAGTTGATGCGATGTGTCGTCAGTGATGTTTGAAAAGCCGAATAATATTTATGGAAATCCCATGACTTTCCTAATTGGAAAATTATATGGCAATGTCTAAAAGCCGCGGAGGCACACACAGCGAACCCACTGGTCTGACGCTCGTTATCCGGGACAAATGGTTTCGCTGGATGGTAGTCCATTTCCACCTGTCGAAACCCGCGTTCAATCGACCGATTTGCACATTTATATATATATACGTATATATAGCAGACGTATAACACATGCATGCACCAGAACATCCATCGATTTCCGATCACAATTGTCCCTTCGACTCGACTAATTTCCGATAATGACGTGCTATTAAAACTGGGAATTTAATTTTCCAAAGTTACTCACCTGCAGCAACTGCAGCCGCGCTGACGCGCACGAGAATTAGCGGAAATGTGGCCAAGAAGGCCGATGTATTTCTCAGCTTCATATCAGATCTTCAAGTCATCTCTAGTCGTCAAATATTCAACGTTTCTCCATGGAATCTGTGAACAAAAATTCGATAATTTCGTTGAGTCACTTGGATAGGTTAAGTTTGCATATTTTAATCGAATTATAAATGAAAATTACGTTTTATGTCTAGGTACAATGCAATAACGGTAATTGAATTTTATCTGACGCGATCTATTACACTTCATCACTTTGACTTCAAAGCAACCCACTATTACCTAACTATAATTAGGTTCATGATGATGTTCGAAGGTAGAGATAGAATAATGCTGCAGGTACCTATTTATTTTTCATTAAATAGAAAATTCCAGGATATAATGTAAAAGGGAAAATTTTCAGGCAAGTTTTGTTCTTTTTAATTCATTTTTTATATGAAAATAAAATATTTTTCTCTCTCAATATAAATTTTTTAGAATTTTATAACTGAAAAAAACATAAATAAATTTTTTTTTTCTTCAATTAAAATCATAAAATTCTTGATGCGGAAAATTAAATTCGCTTTTTCCTCCATTGCAAGTTTTCTATGAATTTTAAAAATTAAATTTTGTTTTGAAAAAAATTTTTTTTTTACATTAAAATTATATTTGATGCAGTTTGAACAATTTTTTATCGATAAAACACTGAGTGAAATTTATTTAACGTTAATAATATTATGAAAAAAACTTGATAAAAATATATTAAAAGGATTAAATTTTTGTGTAAATATTTTATCGGCCTCGGATTGGAATTTAATATACACGTGATACAGAAGCCATTTATCACGGCAAACGAATTGAAACAGAGAAATTTCATTGTTTTTGCATTCTCATGACCGTGTCAAGCTGAGAATTTGCACGGGAAAACAGTTGGCTTCTTGAGGCAAAAAGTGCCTCTGGCGAGGATGAGAAGAGGATTCAGTGAGCGGTGGTTTACTTATTTAAATGAAAGATCTATTGCTCTCGAGGATGGCGCTGAGAAAGAAGACTGCGCTACTTGGCAAGCGTGCAGTTGCCATTCTATTCTCCACTCGACTCACCGCACACAGTATTACAGACGCATTCGCGTTAACACGCGGATCTCTCGCCCCGCGTCCATTGACCGAACCAGACGCTCCCTCGCGTATCTCTAGAATTTATATTTCGATCGCGAACTTTAAACTTTTGTAGAGGTGTACGTGCTAACGACCATAGAGAACGTTGAAAAGCTTTTGCCTGTGCAAAATGTGATTTCCGTCAAGAATAAAGACACTGTAGCTGAAGAAGATTCAAGAAAAACGAGAGAAAAAAATATATATATAAAAAATAGTCGGTCAAGACTCATTAAGGACCTCAATTTTCACTGATAAAGGACCTTAAGGCCAGCAGACTACAATATGTATATACATCTACTTTTATAAAACGACAAAAACTTGCTGAAAAACTTTTTCGCACACCCTATAGAATCACACAACGTATCGCGTGAATTTATGAACCAAAGTCAAAGTTCATTCCATCGTTAGTAGACGCGACTTGAACAAAACGAGCTAAAAAAAGAAAATTTCAACGCGCCAGGACGAAAATGGAGATGAATGGCACACGAACGTTGTTAAATTTATTTGACATAAAAATGGAAAATTTAAATATAAAAAAATCTCGTAAATTCAATTAACCATAAAAAAATGTCTGCGTGGTACTCACCATTAACAAAGTTCAATCACAATAATAATCAATAATGAATTTGTCGCGTAAAAATAATTTTTTCATGAATTTCAACTAAAACTGCAACACAAAATTTGTATTTTTTATTTTCAAGTCAACCTGGAGCTATTGGCTTCAATGAGACGTGGCATTTACTATCAATTTACGATTAATAATCCCAAGGGGACAGGTGAAACAATTATCCTCGGATTGACATGAAATCACTTTACCTGCGTGAATTCCGCACTATATTTGCGTGATTAAAATAAACAATGCGTGCACCTTAAGCGACAGAATGTCATCGGCAATTTCATCGTTCTACAGTCGGGATAATTCAGTAGTGAAAATGTGGGAGTGAGTAATAGAGGCAAATATAGTGGATTGTAAATATTGTCTTTCATCGATCATTAACACGGTGCTGTTCCGCACGTTAGCTTTTCATTACAGCAGTTGAAATCTCCATATTTGGTTGGCGTATCTACCGCTCAATCGGCCGCAAAATTAAACCGCGACTTTGCGCGGATATATTCAATCCATTACGCGCGCGTGCGGCAAGGAGAGTATGATATGTAGGTGGAGAGTCGGTGTTTTGTCATCGGCGAATTAATTATGTACTGGGTAATTATTTGCATGATAAAAGCACGCTTCATCAACGGCAATGAAGTTTGAACCAAGCCAGGATGAGCTTGGCTAGTATGTAGAAAAAACGGCGCCGATGAATGGAGGATAATTACGATGGCAGAGGTGGAAAAAAACGGCCAAACACAGAGGCTCGCTACTTCTCTAAGCCGTGTGTAGATGGAAATTGAATGGCAGAACTCCAGAGAGATTACCCATAGCCAGTGGCTCTATCTATTCGATCAATCGAGCAAAACTGGATACAAACAAGAATGTTACACGAGTACGAGAGCCATGTTGTACACAACCATAAAGTGCAGTGCGAGCCACCAGAGGCATGTTTCGAATCCAATCGCTTGAAGCATCTCGTATTATAGTTCAGCTTCAATGCTGTAGCCTCTCGTCAGTATTATGAACTCGGCTCCTGGCTATAAATGGCAAATTTTCGTCAGCTTTCGACTAGCCAAATAAAATCCTCAAGCTTTTTAGAACAAAAAAAAATTTCTTATGTGTCAAAAGGTTGATTTTTTATCCGTATTTCATGTATAACAAGTGTTTTTACGTTCGAAAATTCAATAATGTTTTCGAAATAAATTTTTTTAATTTATTTATTTCAATATTTTGCTTTTTGAATTGACTTGTTTTATTTCTATTTAAAAATAGAACCTTTATGTTATATAATAAATTATCTATTTTCCATAATATGAAGCGAAGCAAAATACCGTACATTTTATGATATCAATATCAAACATCACAGATTTTCAACTGTAAATAAACATTACATGAAAATTGCATTTCACCAAATGCATATCATTTATTTCATCAGTTATAATACGAAAACCGCTATATTAAATCACACAAATTTACGTTAACACTTTTAACTATTTTTTGTTTTTAAAGCAAATCTCATGGAAAATCTCAAATTATAATATACTATGCGATATGTGCGTATGTGGTAACAATTACTGGCATTGGGTATCGGGCGAGAATAGATTTTATCTGTAATAACCCTGGGGATAAAGAGCAATTCCAACTTATTCCAGTAGCAGAGAGCTTGTCGCCCGAGTTAAATAAAAACTGTCCGTTGAACCTCGCCCGGAGGACTGGGTCGATCGCAGGGACTAAGTCTACAGACCTAAAATTACAGGGTCGAGCGTGTACATAGCTACAAACTTAATCAGAAAATATATATCCAACGAATTTCTGCTCATCAAATCATTGACAATTTTAACATGATCGCGTGCGTCATCAACGGAGATAATCATCACGGTGTAACGGTGATTGATTGTTTGGATAAGCTAGCAGAGGTTCGGTTGCAGCCAATTCAAGTAGTTGTCAGATACTGGACGGGCAATACCAGTATATAGTAACTGATACAGATGCAACACAGCGGAGGTATATATTACAAATTAGCGCTACACATATGCACATCTGACCCATGTATTTATCTATGCACTTAACAGCTATAGGCAAATGCACTGTTGGTATCAGTTAATTACCAACTGATATGCTGCATCTATGAATTGCTGGGATAATGAGGTGTACGTGAGTCGACAAAGTAATGGAATTAAAAGAGTTCCTTTGATTTTCAGCAAACGAGGATGATTCAATCAAGCGAGACTGCTCTATAGCAAATTGACATCACTCGAATGATGTGACAAGGAAAGCCAAACGAACTTAAAGTCCTTAGTCACGTTCGGGGGTGTTACGGTTCATCGAACTTCAACTCCAACGACCCTGGATGCTTCTTGACTTTTTATATAAGCCCCACAACTGTTGGAAACCGACAAATTTACTCCGGCATATATCCAATTATTTATTTTTACTTCAATAATATTACGTAGTTTTCCTGTGAGCAATATCGTATAGGTTATTTGATCATCGCCACGAATTAGGAAATGATATAACATTCGTGGTACTGGTAAATGCTATCAAATAGCGCTGTAGCCTGCCTCTCGACCCTTTGTAACGAGGAATGCGCACTGGTGGATGAAACTAGCGGACGAGACCAACGCCGTATCGATTACTATGTACCCAGGATGAAAAAATTCGGGCTTTTTGAATCATTAAGGGGCTTTTAAAGTATCTGAATAATTTTTCCGTGGCGTTTACAGTCTTTCTATAGAGTGACTAATAAAATTCGAGTCTTTAAATCGTTGCGATTGGTCTTTCGAATTTTTTTCTGACAGAATTTAGTCTCGCGAACGTCTCGCAAATCGCACACTTCTTAAGGACTCGAGTCTGTTTGGTTGTCTGTCCAATTTTCCAAGTTCTTCATGAAGCCGAAATTTTTTCTTCCTGGGTTGATCATCAGTGTGAAACAAAGTGATGCAGATGAGTGTTGATTTGAGAAGGACGGGACAAACGAACGTGGCCTAGTAGACGTTTATATATCAGATAATTAATAGAAAATCGTGAAAAATTGCTCGTTTGTCTGGAAATTTGAATCTTCTTGCAGTCCTTTTTAAAAAGCATTAGAGTAGGAAATTTTATCGGATTTAGTATCTCTACACGGATTCCCATTTAGAAACGGAATCTACTCGGTATTTACTGTACAGTAGAGATGGCCCCGTGCGAAGCTTCCATCTGTCTGTTTAAATCTCTCTCGCAAAGTCCGATTACGCAGTACAACGCGTGAGATCAGTTGGATACAAGAAAGGATATTGATGTATAAAGCAGAAGTTTTGTTTTATTTTTTTTTAGGAGATGGTGAAAAACATGCTGCACTACTGTTTCTAACTGTATACTTGTTATTTCCGTGTGGCACATGATTAAAAAAAAAATAATGAATTTCAAAGAGGCTGATAAAAGAATAGAACAACGTGAATTATCATCATTGATTGACCTACTATCTTTTTCTCATCATTAATCCTACAAGAAAAAAAATGCAGTGGGGAAGAAAAAAGTCTGATAACGATCGTTCTCGTCAGTTGAGCTCTCCGCGACCTACCAACGTAATGATAAACGCCAACGGGTAATTATTATATTTCATGCTAATGCTATGGAAATTATAGAATAAAAATGATTGAGTTGCATAACGCTTTTTTTCCAACGGAAATGTCATTTACATACGCAATCATGTAAACGAAAATGATTTAAAAGATCGCAGTGCAGAGTGTATAATCAATGGCAAACTGAGCAAGAACCTTCGTAACCTATTTATCTGTCGATCTAGAGTTCGCGCACACCGACTGGAGTCACGTTTCTGATATTATACACAATTTGCGTATATTTTCTGAAGCTTCTCAGTGTAAATAACCGATAGTATTACATAGGAGGATATGCCACGTATATGTTCCTCGCTAGTTGGATATACATGACATGAAATTCTGAATGCACTGGTGATGGATATGCTTCATAAGCCGAGTTCATGGTGGTAAATAAATTTTCATCTTGTTTGGCACTATTGCAAGTTCATTAGATGAAAAAGAAATTTTTTTTCGTATAAAAAACTGCGTGTAACAACATTTTTTCCGCTGTATTTTTTTTCATATCCGCTGAGTGAAGCATGGATTAGTAAAAAATTTCTATGACAGCTTTAAGGTTTTATTGGCGTTAGGGTCAACAAATCAAAAATCGATAAAAATTTGCACATCAATTCGAAATTATGCGTTTGATCGATTAGTAAAATTTTTAAGGGATTTTTTCGTCTGTAAGTGAATAAATCTAACAGACTAGTTTATGGCACTGTCCGGATTGACGCACTTTTAATTAAAAATAATAATACTTCTGCTAAACACACAATGTAATAAAAAACGAGTATGATGATCGTTGATGTACAAAGAATTCATAATAATTGCAAAAAAACCGTCGTTTTTAACTTTTTTTTTCATCAATAGTAAAGAAAACGCATGGATAAAGCCACTCATATTTAAAAAAAAAAAAATAATTTGTGAAAAATGGATGCTGGAATATTTTAATAATGAAATTTTTTATTTCCTTCAGTTGGTAGGGCAAATGTTGAAAGGTCGGGTGTCAATGCTGCTACGCCAAAAAAAAAAAAAAAAAAAAAAAAAAAAAAAA